>APFE030753401.1:0-14154 GCA_000404065.3 Pinus taeda
TGGACTATTTGTTTCTCAGGGCAAGTATGCTCGGGAGATACTGGAGAAGTTCAACATGCATGGCTGCAAGCCTGTTGATACTCCTCTTCCTGGAGGTTTGAGGAAGGAGGATGCCACTTCGGGAGAAGAAGTGGATGCCACTGTTTATCGACAGTTGGTGGGGTCGCTGATGTATTTGGTCAATACACGACCTGATATATGCTATGCAGTTAAACAGCTTTCACAAGCTATGGTTAAGCCTACCAAGCTCTTCTGGAAGGCGGGCAAGCATGTATTGCGCTACTTGAGAGGCACATCGGGATATGGTTTGTGGTACAGACAGGAGGATGAGGTGAAGCTATGTGGCTTCATGGATGCAGATTGGGCAGGGAGCCCAACAGACAGAAAGAGCACATCAGGAAGGGTCTTCAGTATTGGATCGACAGTAGTTTCTTGGTACAGCAGGAAACAGAGATCCGTGGCACTCAGTTCAGGGGAGGCCGAGTATATGGCAGCAAGTTTGGCTGCATGCGAGGCTATATGGATGAGGAAGATCCTAGTTGGTTTGTTCGGTTCTCATTTGGATCCTACTGTGATTTACTGTGATAACCAGAGTTGCATTAAACTCTCGGCTAATCGTGTATTTCATGATACATCTAAACATATTGACATCAGGTACCATCATATCAGAGATTGTGTGGAGCGGAGGATCATGTTACTTTCGTACATTACAACGGAGGATCAGGATGCTGATATTCTGACGAAGGATCTCACCAGGAGCAAATTCGAGTACCACCGAGGCAGGATAAGGGTTGCTGATAATCCATATCTTGTCGAGAGGGAGTGTTGAGATTGCAACAAGATGATGGAGCTTAGTGAAAAGAGTCGCCTTCACTAAGTGGGCCCGCAGGCTATTTTTGGCGCAAGTCTATTTTTAGACTATGTCTATTTTTAGACATATGGATCATGTCTATGGATTGCAGGTTGTTGTTATGGATGATTGATCAAGTTGGGAAAAATAGATGGACTTCTATTTTTTATGAAAGTGTGAGTGACTCAGCCTATTTGACTGGCTGTCAAAATAAAAAAGTCAAATATTATTATCTCACAATAATATTTGGACTATAAACTTAATCTTATTCTCTTGGAGCACTTCAGTTTGAGCTACAGAAGTGGCACATGCAACTGTCAGAAGGAAATACGTTTTTCTTATGAGTCAGTTGAGTTGTTGCATGCATGACTTCAGTAGAACTCAAGTGAGTTGAGTTTAGTGGACTGGAGGTGCAGTTGATGGAGTTGTGTTCAGTTTAGCTTTGTTAAACTGGTTGTATTTAGTCTAACTGGCAAATAGACTAGAGATGAGTTGGGTGAATTAGTTATTAATTAATTCCCAAGTTATTAACTCATAATACAACTAATGAATACATCAGTTAACTCAGTTGCATGTCAGTGCATGTTCAGTTCAACAAGGACAGGTGGTAGAGAATCAGATTGCTATCAGTTGTGACTATAGTTGTGCACCAGATCTTGCACAATCAAGGGATTGAGTATGCCATGAGTTTGCCCACGTATTTGCCCACATTTTATCTTATGCTCACATCCAAAAAGCGTGAGTGACTATTTTGTAGGTGAAAAACGAGTTTGGTGAGGCATTCTCATCAGTTCTTGAGCAGGTATTGAGCAGTGGAGGCAGGCAAGCAGTGGAAGAGATTTGGAGATCAGATCTGAGCTGTATTGTGTGTAACAGAGGTGGAGATACTTTTGAGAAGTATTATGCTGTGTAATGTTACATGACTCAATCATTAATATACAGATAGTTGGGGTTTTTAGCGAGATGCTTTCCCCGGGATACATACTGTGTTAATGTGTGAATGCTCTTGATGTTTTATTGTTATTGATGCTGCTATATTGATGATCAACATAGAGGAGCTTATGTATTGTGTATGTTTTCCACAATAGTACATGATCACGATAATCTCCATTGAATATGTGTTAAATTATTCAAAATTTCTACAACACATTAGACAACACCACCACAGATTGTGCTTCCACGTACCTCCAAGTATATTTTGGAAGTCCCCACTAGGTTGCAAACCTGACATAGGTAACTGAGTTAAATGCCTTGTTCACTCTGATACACCAAATACATCATTCATGGATATTTCCTGCACATTCTTAGTCATGTATTGTAGTTCATAGTGACTTGGCAATCCTTATATTTCTAGTTACCTCTTTTTCTTTTTATTTGTGTTTTTATTTTTTCAAAATCAATTAATTAACTCACTTTCTACTCAGTAAACGTTTGGTTGAGTCTGATGGAAATCATTTGAGAGTTTGTTAGTCATGGAAACTCTTCTAACAAGAATCCAGATCCTTTTCCTTCTTCTTGAAATATTGGTGTTCCTTATATGGTCACGTTGTCCCTTAATGGATTTACCATAGTTTTACTAGTTTGGTTGTTTTCAACCTCTTTGGTCTTGAATGTCCAAACTTCTTCACAACTGATTGTTGTTCCTTTTCCTTCTTCACCCAATGTATATTCCTCCCTTTATTCTTCCTCTCTCGGTGAAAGCGTTGATGCTAGTAAGGAGGAAGCTAAGAAGAAGAAGGGAAGAAGAAGAATCCAAATAAGCAAGGGGGAAACCAAGCAACCATTGCTATGAATGCATCTGATGTCGAGAAACCTTCCGACAATCCCCATAAATTTAAATTCCATTGCATGCTTTGTAAGAGTCACCACCTTCTTAGATATTGTCATAACATTCCTAGAGTATTAGATGTGTGGTCCACAGGCTCACATCAGCCCTTGTCATAAGCCTCTAGAGATCATCTTGGTGACAAACAATCAACTAATGATAATAAGGTTCTCTGGATGAAAGGAAAAGTTAAATTTCCCTGTAGGTTATGTGAAGGGAATCATCAAATTCACCTTTTCCCTTATATGAATGGAGCATCCAAAGTGTTTGAGAGCCTTCCTACTTATCAACAATGAATTTCAATTAGTTACCGAAATATATCCCCCAACCCTTTTCTAGTTGATGAAGTGATTGATCTAAATCCATATTCAGTTTGTCCCTCTCTCTACAAATGTGAATCCCATGAGTCCATTTCCAACCAACTATTGGTTGAGAAAATGGTTGACTTGATTCCACCTCCAGTTGATCACACTTTTACCATAGAGAATGATGTTCATATCACTCAGGTTCTTATTTTTTCTTCAGAACATGTC
This sequence comes from Pinus taeda, assembly GCA_000404065.3. Classification (NCBI taxonomy): domain Eukaryota; kingdom Viridiplantae; phylum Streptophyta; class Pinopsida; order Pinales; family Pinaceae; genus Pinus; species Pinus taeda. Next base: position 3,209 of record APFE030753401.1, read on the forward strand.
GAACAAGGGGGAATTTCTCATGTTTTCATGGAACCCACTCCAAGTAATCAGGTCATTGCCTTTGACTGGAATCAATTAACAAAACTCCGCCTCCTTTCTTACATGCCCTTTCAGGGCACAGTGAATTCTTGTGATAAAGACATATATCACACTATTATAGATGAAGGAGCTTCTATTAGCATTCTATCCTTGAATTCTTGCAAAGATTTGGGTTCTCTATACCAAGCTCAACAAGTGCAGTGTCTTTCAAAATCATATTCATTACTTGGGACATGTTGTTTCCAAGGAAGGGATAACAATGGATCTGAAAAAAGATTAAAGCTATCATAGAGTGGCCAACGATTAGAAATGTGGATGAGGTTAGATCACTCATGGGATTAGTAGGTTACTATAGGTGGTTCATCAGGAACTTCTCAAAGATTGGATATCCTATCACATCCTTGCAAAGGAAAGGGAAGAAGTTTGAATAGCTGAAGCATTTGCTTACAAATTCTTCGGTATTGAAGATTGTAGATCCTGGTACGAAGTTTTTGTTTTGTATAAATGCTTGCAAGGAAGGACTAGGTGGGGTCCTGATGCAAGAAGGACAAGTGGTTTGCTATGAATCAAGGAAAGTGAATGAGAATGAGCGGAACTATGTGATTCATGATCTTGAGTTGGAAACCATTATTCATGCATTGAAGATGTGGAGACATTATCTCCTTAGCAGGAGGTTTGTTGATGAGTCATCACAATGGAATGAGGTATTTGTTTAACCTACCCTATCTAAATGCCATGAAAGCTAGATGGTTTTCTTCCCTCAGTGAATTTGACTTTGAGATCATGTACATTAAGGGCAAGGGGAACAAAGTTGTAGATGCTCCCAATAGGAGAGTGTAGGTGAATCATATTTCAGCTATGTGCTCTTATGGGATAGATTTGCAAGCGTGGATCTTGCATGCAGGGTAGCATGATGAGAGGTATTAGTAGCTGAAGCAGATGTTGCAACAACATGGTGAAGGTGATAGGGATGAGGAGTATCGCCTCACTACAGATGGCTTGGTTAGATTTAAGAACAAGATCTATGTGCCTAACAATGTTGATTTGAAGAAACTTATGTTGAGAGAGTTTCTTATCAAGTCGTATTCTAGCCACCCAGGATATCATAAGACTTTGATAATTGTTAAGAAGTTCTATCATTGGCTAACTTTGAAGAAAGAAGTGGTTGAGTTTGTTGTAAGATGCTTGGATTGTCAGTAGGTGAAAGTAAAGTGTAAGCATCCATCTAGTTTTTTGCAACCTGTTATGATTCCAAAATGGAAATGGGAGGCCATTTCCATGGACTTCATTACAAGATTACCAAGGACATTGAGGCAACATGATTCCATCATGGTTGTGGTTGACAGGTTGAGAAAGGTAGCTCAATTCTTTGCAGTGAAGTCTACTAATTTAGTTAGTGAGGTAGCTCATATATTCATTAGGGAGATAGTGAGGTTGCATGGACTTCCCAAGATTGTATCAGACAGAGATGCCAAATTCACTTCCAGGTTTTGGAAGGAATTGTTAGCAGGCTTGGGGACAAAGTTAGCTTTCAGTACAACTTATCGCTCATATACAGATGGACAAATAGAGAGGGTTAACATGATTTTTAAGATATGTTGAGGATGTATGTCATGCGTCAACAGGGGAAGTGGGAGGAGTATCTTCCACTGTTAGAGTCTGCATATAATAATGGGCACCAAGAATCCTTGCAGATGAGTCTATTTGAGAGTCTTTATGGGTGGAGTTGTAATAATCCTATCAGTTGGAGTGATCCAGTGAACATGGTGTTGATTGGATTAGATATGTTAGATGAGATGGAGAAGGAGATGCAAGTTATCAGAAGGAACTTAAAGGCAGTGCAAGACAGGCATAAGAGTTATGCAGATCAACATAGAGAATTTAAGGAGTTTTAGGTTAGGGAGCATGTGTATTTGTGCATCAAGCTCAAGAGGAGCTTCATGAGGATTAGGTCATGTGCCAAGTTGTATACTCGGTATTGTGGGACTTTTGAGATCTTGGAGAGGATTGAACCAGTGGCCTACATACTTGTACTACCACCAACAATGAAAGTCCATGATGTTTTCCATGTTTCATTACTTAAGAGATATGTACAAGATGTTGATCATGTGAATGATTGGTCTATATTACAAGTGGAGCTAGAGGGAGAGTTCCAATCAGAGCCATAATGCATATTACAGTGGAAATAACTCATGCTCTGGAATCGAGCAATAGAGCAAGTTAAAGTGCAATGGAAGCACTTTGAGCCCAATGAAGATACATGGGAAATGGTTGATTAGATGCGGGCATTATATCCTTATTTATTTGTTGATTTAAGCAAATGATTTTTTGATATATATATGTGTGTGTGTGTGTGTGTGTGTCTGTCATTGTAGATACCACATCGAACTATGTTATAAAGCTCCAATAAGCGGTATGTTTGTCATGTTGGTCACGGTTTTCAATAATTGTTTAATGTAATACTGCATCGAGCTATGTTATAAAGCTCCATGGGTAGTATGTTTTGCTAGTCCTAAGTGTTATCGAACACTGAGGATGATGTTCCCCTAAGGGGGAGGGGTTTTTAACAACCCCTAGTTTATTTTCCATATAAATAAAATAAGACCAAGGTCATGGAACATGTATTCGAAGTTGAATGTTGGACAAACATTATAATGGGCATCACTTGTGGTTTATTAGTAGCTATGGAAATTGGCAAAGGAAAAGAGGCAATAATGACATTTAATTAGGGAAATCAAGGAAAATAGGAGAAAATTAAGATAAAGAATCATACATATGCATGCAAAGGAAATTAGAGAGGAATTAGAGGAAAATGAAGAAAAAGGAAAAGGGAAAGGAAGAGACTAGACATCAATGATAAAAAGGCATCAAAGAAACAATTCACAACTTTTTTTAGTTCAACTTTTGACTCTCTTCTTCCATACTCTTACACTCTTGCACACTTAGAGCATTCTTGGAGCATCCTAGCATTCACTTGGACTTGGAGAGAAGAAAACAAAGGAATTTTGAGCAGTGGAAAGAAGGTTGGATCAACAACTACAACTGGATTTCTTTGCAGGTAACAAGTTGCATGTGTGATTTCCTTCCTGAGATTTGGATGCATGGTATATGTATGTGGTTCTTTGGTTATTTTGTTGTCATTGACATGAGATTTGCTTGGATTGACAATGGTTTTAATCTTGCTTGGTCATTTCCTGGATAGCCATGATGTAGTGGGTTCTCTCTGTGATTAAGCTTTTGATGGCCGATAGACTTGGATCGTAGTTGAGGTGCTCTTGGGAAAATTCCCAAGGGCCAAAGGTCGAGATGGGCTTTCTCCAAAACTCTCGATGGTTGGGTGGAGACAGTGAAATTCCTCTGGAGTTGGTGAAGGAAGTCAGAGGCATCGCTTGTTTTGATGTTAGTGATTTCCAGACCAGTTTAGGTGAAATCACTATGGTTGAGGGTTGAGATGGTTTGGTGATCTAGGTGGCTCCAGAGAGACACACAGGACAAAGATGGCTCAAAAATCAAAGTGTTTGGATTGTGTTTGAACTAGGACTAAATCGAAGACCTCATCGTCTTGATCGTGGTGGTGCTAATGGTTCATCAAACCGAGCTCATATGCGAAAGATAAAGCTCTTCAAAGTTTGACATGACAGGGGAGAAGTGGGGCCCACAGTGTGCCACATGGCATCCCAGTAAGCAGGTGGGACCCACATGGCAGCCCATCAGCAATTGACACTTGGCATTCTCTCATTTGTCTCCTAAAACTTGCATAAGAGACAAAATCATTTTTATGGGTATTAAATAACCATTTAACTAAAATTGTTCTAAAATATAGTTATTAACGATAACTATATAGAAATCATCCAAAACACATGGTTTCGGGATCGGCGGCAACAAACCTCGCCAAACCCTTTAAAATGCAGTACCAAACATATAATGGTATCGGGATTGGTGGCAATAACCCCCGAAACCCTCCACAACTATCGCACCTATATATATATATATATATTATAAATTATATAAAATATATATATATATATATATATATATATATATATATATATATATATATATATATATATATATATATTATATTTTAATATATATATATAATAATAATAATAATAATAATAATAATAATACGAAGCTATACAAAGGGGCGAGCGCGAGCCATTGACGGTGGACTCGGCCTGCACCCCGAAACCATATGTATATCGCATATCGCCTCGGCCCCTTATATATATATGCTGCATATATCGTAACCCCGATCGTTGATACCTCTCCAATGCCGACTGCCAATAAAGCGCGATCGCCGATATGGATATCGACGAAGTCCCAATAAAAGTGTCGATATATATGCAACCACTATAACCGATCACCGATATTGGAAAAGCACCGATCTTTAAGGCACCGACAACAGTGGCACCGATATATATTTATGCCAACAACGGTTTAAGCGATAAAGTGTTCGCGCAAGATTTAAGGGACGGGCCGCCCAATGTGGACCCAACCCCATTAATACCTTAATTTGGTTCAAAATGAACTGTGGTGGTTATATATATATGGAAGAGGTGGGATTTGATCCCTCGACCTCTCCTCAGCAACTCTTATTATTTACCATCAGGCCAACAACCTATTCATTGTGAAATCTGCCGATGAGTTTTATTTAAACTCAATTTTTCACCTCTGCACACAGTTCGAGGAGGAGGAGAGAGACTGCAGGCACAACTTTTGAGGCAAAATGTATGCACGAATTTCAAGGTAGATTAATTAATATTTTAATGCAGGAACCACGAATTTTGCAGAGGGCAAAATTTTCACTTTGTCATAATTTGGCAAATTTTATATGCTTTTTACACCTCTCATTGCCATGAACACAATGGTGATGTTCGTTTTTTCATCAGAGGTCTGCATTTTCCAGTTAGTTCCAGAATGCACGTGGAACCATGATTTCAGCGAAAACATGGAGCGAAACCATGAGCCATGAAATTTTCCCAAGGAGGTAAAATTTTGACATTTCAGAATATAGTCAAGTTTATACTTGTTTTTCATGGTTTTCCACAGGGATCGCAATGGCGAGATTAGATTCACCATTTGAGTTGCAGATTTCCAGTCCATCCATGGAACATAATCTTTGAGGAATCCCGAGGGAATCTAAAAGATTCCTTGAGCCCAGAGTTCTCAACTTCTCAGAATTCGGATTTTGGACAGTCGATTCAGCAGTACATGACGCCACAAATCTGATGGTGTCTTCAGATTTCTTATTCTCTCATTTCTTCTTCTAGTCACTTTTCTAGGTGCCAGTGCAGATGTCCACATTCTTGTGTGAGTAACCATCTTCATGAGATCGATGCCTTAAGATCAATGGTCTGAACAACTTCAGCAGTGAGATATCCACTTTTTCAGATGGCCCTTGGTTGTGAGGCATATGATGTGTTCATGTACTTCTTATTTTTGCATTATGTTGTACAGATCCATGATTGATGTTGATGCAGGATCTTGTTTATTTCATGTTGTCATGATTCCTCGCTTCATGTTATGCATAATCTTTTATGTGATGTACTTGTTGCCATAACTCATCATGTTATGCTTTGAGATCCCTTGTTGTATGTTGCTGGGATACTCTTGGTGTCCTCATGCATGTGTTTTGCTTTTGACATTCCTTTTGTGCCATGTTGGTGGGATGCGCACCATGCATGTCTTTGTGTCATACTGATAGGAGTATTTTGAGAGAGAGTTCTAGTTGTGGAACATCTCTTAGAGCCACTCCTACGTGAGGGAATTCTTCCTTGTATGATCGAGACATCATCTCTTGTGTACATCACCATTATTGACAACACTTAATGCAGAGGCCTACACCATCTTGATACCAGGGATCGTAGATGTAGTCCCTCCTGGACGAACTCCGTTATCAACGCTTATGTTTTCATGTGTTGATGATTGTTATGTTCCTCTTCTTTTCCGCATACAGATGTATTCGTTAATGTTCTTTTAAAAAGCAATTTTAACACATCACGAAAGTAAAAGGTCTTGGAAGGGTCCTTCTTCCCACTTGGACCTGGATCATTTGGCCTATGGAAACCCTGGTCGGTTCTATTTTGGTTTAACTTATATGGTTAGGTGGTACTTGGAAGTCCCTATCTTGGTTGGATTTTGCATATGTTAATATGAGTTATGTTATTTTTGTGATTAATGAGTACATGTACTGGTTATTATGTTGATCTTATGGTTGACTTGTCATGGGTTTTTTTCTGGTTATATGCATGGTTCTATGATTTGCTATAGCTATGGATCTTGTTTGTGATTTGATAAGTGATTGAATGGTTGATGAATGCATAGGCTAACAAGTGTTGTTGCAACTACCTTAAGAGGGCATTATACCTTCTTGATAATTCTATGATGAAGTTCGTAAGTTTATGATCATATGTGCATTTATGACCTATAACTTCTATGTTTACCACGTTTGGCAAAATATGTAACAACCTTGGTGAAAAGTTCATGTAATAAAAGTTAATAAAGGCAAAATAAGACCACGGTTAATGGACACTTATCCCAAGCTGAATGTTGGGCAAAGATATCCTAGCGGGCATCACTCGATGTGTGTTTTGGCTAAGAAAAATTGGAAAAAGGCATTAAAAGGCAAAAATGCATTTTTGACATATTTATTTATGAAAATAAAGGAAAATATGAGAAAATTAAGGTGAAAGGTCACAGGTTGCACGTGAGGAGGAAATTGAAGGAAAATAATGGAAAATGAAGAAAATAGAGGGCTCATTAATAAAAAGGCTTATGTGGATTAGTTGGTAACCTTTTGTCAGTTCAAGTTTGGAGCTCTCTCATTATTATCTCTCTCTCTCCCACTCCTGGTCACTTAGAGTTTTCTTGGAGCACTCTAGCTTTGGATCAAGGAAGGAAAGGCAAGCAAAGGGAAAGGAAGGAAAGCAAGGATCAAGGACGAAGAGCAGGATCAAGCAACTTTAGTAGGAATACTTGCAGGTAACCTTTTGCACGTGTGATTTCCTAGTTAGTTTGGACATGCATGGCTTTGCATGTTGGTGAATGGTTCTCTTGTTGTCGGTGACATGGTTTTGTCAGGTTACGACAGTGGCTTTCAGCCTAGCCTAACCTTTTTCTGGATGCCATGGTGTTGGGATGTTTATTTCGGTTTTGGAGCTTTGGTTTGTCGGATAGATTTCGGAATCCAAGGCGGAGGTGGTCTCAATGTTCATTCCTAAAGGCCTAGGAATCCCTTAACCGATTTTGGCAAGATACACTGTAAAGATTGAGGGAGAAGTCTCAGTTTAGGGCCTAGTGATCCAGGTTTGGATTGCGGTAAAGCCTGAGAGACTGGTCTCGGTTTAGGGCCTAGTGATCTGAGATTGGATTGCAGTAAAGCCTGAAAGACAAGGAGACAGAAAATTCTCCAATGATAGTGATGGATTCTCGATGGCATTCCAAGTTCGGTTCGATTGTGATTGGAGCACTGGTTTTGGTGTGACCACGGTTTGGTGAGGGTGGAGGTGGTTTAACCTCTGGATTCCCTTTGTTGTTCTTGGATTGGTTGTTTTATGAGATCCCATATTCATTCTTGGAAGATGGCACAGGGGTGACTGGCTGAAAGAGAGGCTTGGTTCAACCATGTCTATGGTTGGGTGGTGCGTGGAAGTCCTGAACCTGGTCGTATTTGCCTATGATTAATAAAAGCTAAGTTCTCTTACTTTTGCATTGGTTTATACGTGGATTTAATGGCTATCATATCTCTTATATTTATATGGTTTTATGCTGGTTATAAGCTTGGTTAAATGACTTGTTCATGTCATGTTTATTTCATGTATTTACTTGTAATGATTAAATGGGTGGATTCAGACCTAATTGATGGTATAATAACTCAATGGAGAAGGAGGTGATCCTCCTGGTTATGTTTCATAAGTTCTTTCAGTTATTTATGCTCTGTCTTGTATCCTAGACCTGTAGGTCGCATTGATGCCAAGTGTTTGTCAGAAGTCAGTTCTGGTTGGGGATGCTCAGGCCTAGTCCTAAGGTCGATTTTTGATTTATTAGCATTATTATCATGTCTTTGATGGATTCTGAAGGTTGTAGCAAGTTCTGGGCAGAGGCCGGGGTTATGGGCTAGAAAAGTGGCTCAAATCTCGGGGTCACTAGCACAAGTCTGCTGAGAAAAGTCCACAATCGTTGGCACAAAGGCCTATAAGAGCGACTTTGAGTTGCTAGTCATTGTCTTGCCTATAACATGAGAATGACTTTGGGTTAAGAGGCTTAAAACATCAGTGGGACCCAGGGATAGGATGTTTGAGTGGTTGACATGTCTCTTAGGGTTGTAATTGTTGATGTGGATGGGTTTGTTTGATGAGTTATGTCGATTCCATTTCCTTAAGGTCACCAAGGAGATTGAATCCCTTATAGTAACCTCTCTCGTCACATGTTTGCCTGACTGGTTGGCTGCTTGGGTGGACTTGGGAGGAGAGGGTGTTACAAAATGTTTACTATGTGGTTGGCATGTCTTGAACAAGATCTAGCCCTAGTATTGATTATTTAGACTTGTTATCACTTGAGACTTGACTTTGGAAAGTTTTGGGAAATTTTGGGCAGTGCCCTGTAGGTCAACCTTGAAAAAGTGGCATAGATCTCGCCACTGCATGCACAAAACTGGAAGATTTTGGTCATAATGCATGCAGGAAGGATTTTGGGTGCGGTTTGAGCCTTTCAATCGTATGCACAATGTGTCAAGGGTGCAGTTGGGAGGTAAAGCTTGTGAAAAGAAATTCCAGCTCAGGGATTGATCACTAGGGGTGGTTGTCAGACTCCTGAGTGATCTGGTGTCCCTGATGATGACAGTAAGAGTTTTGGTTAGTAGGCTTCACTTCCATAACTAGAACTCGGAGGTCGGGTCATGTCATAGTAACTCTCAACTCATGTTTACCTTGGAGAGCTTGTAAAAGCAGGTAAATGTGGGACTCTCAAACAAAAAGGCTTGAAGCCATTACAAGGATGTACTCATTATGAGCTCAACATGTCACATGTCACATGCAGGAATTGAACCCATGTGGGGAGGATAACAACATTTCTCCCAACCACCTTATCTACATCCAATTAACAATGTCGAGTCTATTTACTCAACATGCTTCATTGATTTATTTTTACAAATTTAGATATAGTATTTTTATAAGGGAGTCTCATGCACCGATTTAGTATTTGACTTGGTTGTGACCTTAAAATTAGATTCTTATTATTATTATTAATGGTTATATTACATATATATCTTTATGTTGGAGATTAGGGCTAGTGATCTCTTGCAAGAATGCAGAGTGGACTATGTAGGTCTTAAATCATGGAATTTTTGTGTCTCTTGGATCGCTTACATAGTTTCATCCATAATTTCCCATCATCCCACACTCTAACTTATAAAAAATTATTATTGTAGAAATACTTTATTTTCCACAATTCTTTAAATACTTTACAAGTACCTGAATACTATTTCATGGACAAAAATACAATAATCTATCATTTCAATTTGTGCAGGAACATCACTTCTAATTTCTCAAGGAATGATGCTCTACCTTTAGATCTGTAAAACTTTTGATTTACTTTCACAACTCTCTAGTTTAGTCTAGGGGAGCATCGCCATTTATAACAACAAGATCCATTCAAGTTCTCCTCTTCTTTCTCTACTCACTAAGGGAATTCTTGGTTAATTAATTTGAGTTATTAACTTGCTTTCCTTTCCTAATTTGTTGATAAAACCCACTCTTATCCATACAACAATATAGTAACATAATGCAATTTGTTCATCACAATATATACCTTATCCCATTAACTTTGAGCACATAACCTTAAAAAATAAATACACATCCTTCACCACAAAGCCCACTACTATAGTTTAAATAAGCCCACTCATACATACTTGGGGCAATAAAGGAAAGAATGATAAATAAGCCCACTCAAGCTACATTTCAAATAAATAGATACATACACACTTGGGGTAATAAAGGAAAGAATGATAGTTCATCACGACAATCCAAATGGTTGGGACTAATAGTGATAATGTTGCTTAACTTGGTTTGAAATCACTAGTTAGACACTGACGCATAATTATGGGTTTTGCATTTAAAAATCGAGGATTATACTAGTAGCTTAGAGGAATGACCCTATGTCAAGTGGGTGTGGTTATGCCTAGTTTCCAATTCTCTCAATGTGTTTCCTCACAAGCTCAAATGTAAAGGGGTTAGAGTACGTACATCTTTGTAGGTTTTTTTTTTGCTTTTTATTTTTATTTTTTAAAACCATGGTGAATCGATAACTTGTTAGAGTAATTTGGGCAAGACCCACCACTATAACATCAAGAGTGTATCCAATAGTCAGCAAGCCTTGGCTGGGACTATAACATCAAGAGTGTATTCAATAGTTCGCAAATGAGATATACCAATAACTTAACAAGAATTGCGACATCATGTAGATGAAGGCGCTTGCTTTTTTAAGCCTTATTACAATGAGCCAAACATGTCTCGAATCCAAATATATGAAAAAACAAATTATGATCTCAACCACCTAAAATACACCTCCATAAATTGGTCTCGAAAAATATTCATTGATCTACCATAAAGTGTGAAATACCAACTTAAATTTAAGATTAAATTATCATCATTATTGGAATAAAGGAAATGAATATTTTGATGGGACTGCCCAACAGTGGTCCATTGGATCTTCTCTCCCACGCGTTCCAACGAAACCCCCTTGCTCACGTTCGTCTTGTCGCGGTTCCGAACTTGAAAGGCTAACATTTAACCGCCTCGACTCTTAACTTCCATCGTGAGTGGGAAGGCCTCGAAGCTTGCTCAACTCGCTCTCTCTGCGTCAAAGGGAGATCGGGGTAGAGACGTGAAGCGAGTAACTGTCTTTTG
>APFE030753404.1:0-11875 GCA_000404065.3 Pinus taeda
AAATAGGAGCATGGAGGGAAATGTGGAGGACTTAATGAGAAGTCTATTTTTCCTGTGAGCATCTCAGAGGATTGTATTGAGAGCTGGCTAGCTGTGAGAGCTAAAGCATTGTGTAATTCTAAGATATTTCCAACTTGTATGATAATACAAAGAGTGGGGTTTTTAGCTGAGGCTTTCCCCTGAGCATTCTTCTGTATGTGCATTGATTCTTCTTCTGGTTATATGTGTTCCGCTTGATCTTGCTCAAATCTATTAAGCTTACGCAAGTTTGATTGTAGAAGTAGATTAAAGTATTTTGCTTTAGTTATATTGCATTATCAGACTAATCTACAGTCAGAATTTCTACATGGTATCAGAGCAAAGGTTAGCAAAGATTTGAATAGTATACTGAGAAGAGAATTCGAAGTTTGAAGTTTAGGGTTTCGTGTACACATCAAATTCATCTCATACTTCAGGTTGGTCAATGGCATTCTATGGCTTGAGACTCGAGTATGCCTTGGAAGGAAGCTCGAATTACATAGCATGGAAAGATAGAATGGAATTTGTATTAGAATACAATGGCGTAAAGGATTTCATTGATCAAGAAATCCAAAAGCTAGCTACAGCTAATGCACAAGAATTGGCTGAGTGGAAGAAGTGTGTAGCGAAGGCGAGACGGATCATCCTGGAGGGAGTTCAAGACCATATTGTCTCAAGCCTCCGTGGGAAGGATACTTCATTTTCAATGTGGAAGACATTGAAGGACCTCTACTAGAAAAGTAGCAACCAGAGGAAATTGGTGCTCAAGGACAAGCTTTAGAAAATCAAGACGGAGAAGGGCGATACTATTTCCACATATCTGAACAAGACCACCACCTGCAGAGATGAGCTTGGCAATGTTGGAATAACTACTTCTGATGATGAAATGGCGAGCCTTGCTCTCCTCGGCCTTCCAAAGAGTTGGAATAGCTACCAAGACTCTGTAAATGGAAGGGAGAAACTACTGGAATGGGAACGAATATGGTCAGATCTCATGCAAGAGAAGATTAGGAGGAGCACACGAGATGGTTCTTCATCAAAGAATGATGATGAATAAAATATGACCTTAGCAAGTAAGGCAAGGAAAGGGAAGGGGAAGGCTTCCCATTCCAAATCGAATTCTTCTCATGGAGGGAAGAAGGTTGACAAGTCTAAAGTGAGATGCTTTAATTGCCCATCGAAGAAGTCGAAGAAGGGATCCTCAAAACTATCAGAAGGTGAGGCATTAGCCTCTCAATTTGAAATGGACTTTACCCTCATCGCATGCATGGTGTCATCAATGGCGGGTTGAGTTTGGTATCTTGACAGTGGAGCCCCATTCCACATGACCGGTGATAAAATTTTATTTAGTACTTTGGAGGATAAATACCTCAAGATGCACATAGATATGGGTGACGACAGAAAGTACTATGTTTCAAGAGAAGGCACAGTTTTTTTTAGAGGGAGCATGGAGCTCCTCTCACCTTGACTGGTGTGAAGCATGTGCCTATACTAAAGAAGAACTTGGTATCGGTTGCAATGTTGGAGAACAAAGGATATGATGTTGTATTCAGTAAAGGAAAGGCATTCTTAAGACACATAGCCATGGGTCAGACCAAGAGGATTGGGATTTGGGTGAAGAATCTCTATAAACTAGAGGTAGATGATTGTGCAGCATTGAGTTCGAAAGCAGAATTGGTGCAAAGCCAAGACATTCGCAAGTTATGGCACAGGCGGTTGGGCCATTTGCATCATGGGGCCTTGAAGATAATGTAGCAGATCTCTACTAGAGTTCCCAAAGGTAAACTTGAGCATGTTGACACATGAAAAGGTTATACCTTGGGAAAGTACGCCAAGTCTTCCTTTCATGAACGAGATAGTCGAGTAGAAGTGATCGTAGAGCGAGTTCATACTAATTTGTGTGGACCATTCTCAATGGCATCCATAGCAAAGCAAAGGTATTATGTGATTTTCATTGATGATTTTCTTGTAAATGCTCGATTTATTTTGTGCAGAAGAAGGACAAAGCCTTCTCAAAGTTTTATGAGTTCAAAGCTTTTGTCAAGAAAGAGTCAGGGAAGAAGATCAAGGCCTTGAGAAGCGATAGCATTAGAGAGTGTGTCTCTCAAGAGTTTAAGGACTTCTGTGTAGCAGAAGGAATTAAAAGAGAGTTAACAGCACCTCATAACCCACAGTAGAATGGGATGGCCAAGAGGAACAACATAACGATTGTAAGGGTAGCACAGGCGATGTTTCATGACTAAGGCCTACCACTTCATTTGTGGGCTGAGGCATGCAACACAACAGTCTACTTGGAAAATAGAAGCCCACATCGCATACTTGGGATGAAGACACCAGAGGAAGCTTTCTCTGGTAAAAGACCAGATGTGTATCACTTCAGGATATTTGGCTCATTGGTATATTGCCATGTGAGAAAGGATGCACGGAAGAAGCTTGAGCTGACAACAGAGTTGGGGATACTTGTGGGGTACACTGATACACCCCACAACTATTGGGTGTATTTTCCTACTAGTCGGAGGACAGTGGTTAACAGAGATCTCAAGTTTGATGAGAAAAAGTCCATACGAGTTTCCATTGTGAGGGGGCTCCAACTACAGATGTGGAGGAATGATTGGTTCCTAAAGAGGAGGAGCCTCAAATTGATTTAGAGCAGCTGCATGCAGAGGATCTAAGAGTGTAAACATCCACTCAAGAAGAGTCTTCCAGAGATGAATGAAAGTGCACAAGAGAACGTGACAGATTATTGTTGGATGCGAGAGAGAATGTGGTAGAACCATCTTCTCAGCATAGACAGAGGATGTCACCTGAGAGGTACACTAGATACATGGCCCTTGTTGGGGAATGTGTTGAGACAGAGCCATTTTCCTTTGAGTAGGTAGTGACACAATAGATTTGGATTGATGCTATGGTGGAGGAGTATGACTCCATAGTTCATAAAAATGTTTGGGACGTGTTTCCGAGAATGAACAACAAGTTAGTTGTGAGTTACCATTGGCTTTACAAGGTAAAGCAAGATGTTGATGGTAGTGTGGAGAAACATAAAGCAAGATTTGTTGCCTGTGGTTCGTCACAGGTTGAGGGGATTGACTATGATGAGAGTTTTTCTCCTGTCGCAAGGTACTCATCTATCAGATCAATGTTGGCACTATCAGCACAGATGGGTTGGAAGATCCATCATATGGATGTGAAGATTGCATTCCTTAATGGCAAGATTCAGGAAGAGGTGTACATAGAGCAGTTGGAAGGTTTCGAGACCTTCGATCGTGAGTCGCATGTGTGCCCACTCAAGAGAGATTTGTATGGGCTGAAGCAAGCACCTTGTGCTTGGTACACCAGGATCGACAACTACTTCACCGAGTTGGGCTTCACAAAGAGTGAAGCGGATGTGAACCTATACCACATCATGGTGAAAGGTAAGAAGTTGATCATTGTACTTTATGTTGATGATCTTATATTGATAGGTGATGATCAGTTGATCATGTCTTGTAAGGAGGACCTTACAAGAGGATTCGAGATGAAAGACATGGGTCTCATGCATTACTTCCTTGGCATGGAAGTATGGCAGAAGATGGGGCGTTGTTTGTGTCTGAGGGCAAGTATTCCAATGAGATAATTAGGAGATTCAACATGGAGAAGTGCAATCCCATGCAGAGTCTTCTAGCAGGTAACTGGAGGAACGAGGATGCTACTTCAAGAGAAGTAGTAGAGGCTAATGTGTACAGGTAGCTTGTGGGTTCATTGATGTACTTGGTGAACACACGATCAGATTTGTGCTATGCTATGAATCAGCTGAGTCAAGTTATGGTTCAGCCTACCAAGATGTTTTGGAAGGTGGCAAAGCATGTATTGAGATACCTCATAGGCACATCTCAGTATGGATTATGGTACAAATGGACAGAGGGAGTGAAGCTACAAGGCTTCACGGATGCAGATTAGGTACGAAGTCCATCATATCGGAAGAGCACATCAGGAGGGATTTTCAGCCTTGGGTTAGCTAGAGTTTCTTAGTACAATAGGAAATAGAGGTCGGTTGCACTCAGCTCAGTAGAGGTTGAATACATGGTTGAAAGTCAGGAAACATGTGAGGCCATTTGGATGTAGAAAATTCTAGTTGGTTTGTTTCATCAAAGGATGGATCCAACTATGATCTATTGTGATAACCATAGTTGTATCAAACTCTCTAAGAATCCAGTATTTCATGATAGGTCCAAGCATATCGATATCCGGTATCATCATCTCAGAGACTGTGTAGCGAGGAGGATCATGTTGCTGCAATATATTTCAACAGAGGATCAAGATGCAAACATTTTGACAAAGGCATTGTCAAAGTGTAAATTCGAGTTCCATAGAGAGAGGATCGGGGTAGCAGATAATCCCTTTCTTGTTGTGTTGAAATGTGGCAACAAGAATATTCCAAATTTAATTTTTCCTTGAATAAAAATTGAGAATTAAAATTCGAATTTAGTCTCATCAGCTACTTGAAAAATAATTAATTAATTCATCTTGAGTTAATTAGTTGGATAAATTCAAGTTAGAAGTTTTTGTGAAGTCATGCAACAAATATCCCTTAAATTAAGGAGATAAGGTTGAGTTGTATTTGAGTTGTAACTAGTTAACTTAGTTTACTGAGTTAAGTCCAATTAGATTAGTTCCAAATTGTTTGATGAACTAATTGAGTTCAGTCAGTTAATGCATGCATCCATCAAACTAGTGTACTCTAGATAACTAAAGATTATCTCATCAATAACTAATGCATGTCTATTCTGAGAAAGACCCAGTTGAGATTAAATACAGGGACATTGTACTATCAGTTTCATAAATTTTTCTATAAGGAAAACTCATGCATGTAGAAGGAACTCATTCCTTGGGAATTTAGTAGTTTTACAGGGCATGAGATCAATTTGAGTGATCAGTATTACACATGGTAACAGTAGGATCACCCAGGAAAAGTTGCGCTAGGAAATAGGAGCTTGGAGGGTAGTGTGGAGGACTAAATAAGAAGTCCAATTTTCCTTTGAGCATTTGAGACGATTATATTGAGAGCTAGCTAACTGTGAGAGCTAAAGCTTTGTGTAATACTAAGATATTTCCAACTTGTATGGTAATATAGATAGTGGGGTCTTTAGTTGAGGCTTTCTCCTCAGTATTCTTCTGTGTTTCATGTGCATTGATTCTTCTTCTGATTATATGTGTTCAGCTTGGTCTTGCTCAAATCTATTAAGCTTACGCAAGTTTGATTGTAGAAGTAGATTAAAGTATTTTTCTTTACTTATATTTCATTATCAGATTAATCTACAATCATAATTTCTACATAAGGCTATCATTATCCATCCTCCGTTCCCACAAATGAAGCACAGAAGAAAAAATATGAGACCAATGCAAAGGTTTTCAACACTCTGTTGGGAAGCTTAGCATAATCAAAATCTGTAGAGGTCAACAGATCTAAGCATAGGGGTCTCATACTCAGCTAAGAATATCTAAGAAGCATTGATGCCTCAAAACATTAGCTGTAGTCTCATCCAGTAGGTCATCGATAAAGTGTTCATCCATTTACAAATAAAAACATGATGAGATCCATACACAACTACTATCATAAAACATATACATAACCAGCATAATAGCAACAAAAATACTAAGGAAATCATAGTCATATCATTCAAATATAAACTAGTATAATACTAATAGAAATACAAGGAGAAATAACCTCGTATTGATGATGCAGAATCCAAACCCAAGATGGGACCATCACATTCCACCCTAATGTATAATGGATGAGCCAAATCTCTCTTCAACCATTCACCCGAGTTCCATATTCTAAGCATGAATGTGGGATATCATAAAACAAAGCAATCCATAACCATCTAGGGCTTCCAGAGACCAACCAACTCAGCCCATTAAATGGTAATTCCACCTCACGAGCGGACATCACTAAACCATCATCAGATTGGTCTCTACCCAAACCCTTCTAGGGCTCTAGAGCATCTTCTCCAACAAAGGCTTCTAATACTAGTAACTCAACCCATAGTTGTCATTGGGCTTCCAATGAGTTTGTCCAACTAGGGCTTCCAAGACTAGTAACTCAACCCACCAAGGTTTCCTTGTCCAACCATGATTTCCAGGACTAGTAACTCAATCTAAGCTGTTATAGGGCTTCCAGAGTGTTTGTCCAATTAGGGCTTCTAGGAACTAATAACTCAACCCAAGCTAAAGGAAACATGAGAAACAACCGTAGAACAAAGAAATAAATCCACCACACCATGGCTATCTAGGAAATGGAAAGGCTATGAAAATCCACCGTGAATCTAGGTAATCCTCCATGCAAGTGACAGATCATGACCAATAATCCACATGCATGCCGAAAATAGTGAAGAAAAAATACATGCAACTCAGTACTTGCTAGCCAAACCTATTGTAGATGTTGATCCCGATGTCCTCTTATGCTTTCCTAATCTCCCTTTGCCTTCTTGCTCCAAAACTCTAAGTATGACACACTCTCCAAGAGTGCTAAAAGAAACTCCAAGTGTCCAAGAATGAGAGATGGAATAGAGAGAGAGATCCAAAACTGGATTGACCAAACTTACCCACTAATCCTCATAAGCCTTTTTTATTAATGAGGTCTCTGTTTTCTTCATTTTCCATTATTTTCCTTCAATTTCCTCCTCACATGCAACCTATGACCTTTCGCCTCCCTTTTCTCCCGTTTTCCTTTATTTTCATAAATAAGATGCCAATAAATGCCTCATGCATTTCCAAATCCCTTTCATTGCCTTTGCCAAATTCCTTAGCCATAATAAACCGAATGAACACCCACTAGGGGTTTTTCCCACCGTTCATTTTCAAATACGTGTCCCATGACCGCAGCCTTATATATTGTTACCATGGATGTTACAGGATCCTCCCCCTTGGGGAAACACTGTCCTGGGTGTTCAATGACACCTATAACCAACAAGATTGCTGAAAACAATACATACTGCCCATGGAGCTTTATAACACAGCTCATTGCAGTATTTACAATGACCATATGCTAAAACATGAAAAACATATCGTTTACTGGAGATTGATAACATAGCTCATTATGGTATTTAAAATAATAACCACATATACTCATGCACATTTTCTTCACCCATAAAATAAGCATACTATCTATGGAGATTTATAAATCCATCTCAATTTAATAGTTATAATAATACACACATATACACAAATGCACATTTTATCAATCGGAAAATAAAAGGATATCATGGCTGCATCCACAGCAATGGAATCCAAAGGCTCACACCTACACCCTCAAAGTAATACAAGTATTTTCCTCCTTACCAGGATCTAAAAAATCCACTGCCAACGTCTAATCTACATCTAATGTCCAACATTATAATCTTGTGCCACTTTTCGTCTCATTAAACAATTACTGACTCATTGTTCCAGGGTGCACTCCCAATGTGCATTTGATTCCATCTGGCAATGATAATAACCAAAACAAATATATCCTAGACCTTCCCTTCTCTCCTACATAGTCACTCAGGAAATCCAGACACCCCATTCCATGCAGTCACACACCTTCCAAGTTTTTCTGGCACCCCCATCCCAGGCAGTCCATCCCTTGGCAAGGGTTCCTTACATTGGAAGATACTAAAATCCAAGGCATATCCCTACCTTAAAACCATCATATCGGTCATAACATGCTCATGAAGATCAATGGACACTATGGGGTAACAGTGTCCCATAATGACCCTTCTCCTAAAGTTCTTTACCATCATATTGCTACATGTTCCAATTCCTTTCACTAGTGCTGCTAATTCTTGCAATCAATTTAAATGACCCAACTGGCATGTTCATGTTTTTCTGTATCAAGCACATAATTTTCATTAGATTCAAATTAAAATGAAATAACTTCAAATCATACCTCATCAATGACCTGTAAATAAGGTACACTTGCAATTCTATTTACTTCCTATTAGAACAAGTCAAACTAGCATCTTTGACCAAATCATCATGTATAACCATATCACATCAGGTTAGCTCAAAACACAACCATCATAGATCAAAATCATAAATCACATGTAACCATCATAAACCAGAATCATAACATGCATAATAAAACTGAAATAAAATACAGACATTTATCCCTTAATCAATCCTTAGCTTCTACCTTTGTCCATATTTTGTACACACACCGAATCGATTGTCACACCTGACAAATACCTAGTGCCTTTTCTCCTCAATCATGTGCACATACACATAGTGTGCATTGCACACATCCTACCACACACAACATACAACACCATGCAATACATGAACCTACACCTGACATACAACTCACACACCTACACCCAGTGTACAACACAACACAAATGCGTACATAGAGTACAACACAATGAATACATATGTCACGATAGCACAAATACGCAATGCACATACATAGTATTGCATGTAGACAACACAACATGTACGACATGAACATAATACCACATTTACACTAGTGCCACATGTAAAACATGCACATAGTATCACCCATACACAACACGACATGCACAATGTGTACACGACATCACATGTACACAACACCACCTACACAATGTGTACACAGTGCCACATGTTTATCATACAACCTATACAACATTCACAAAACACCATACATACACAACACCACATGCACGACATGTACGTGACACCACATGTACACAACACCATATGCATGACATGTGTACAACACCACCTGCACACAACACCATATTTACAAAATTTACATGGAACCACATGCTTGCATCACCACTCGTACAATCCTGCACACAACACCATATTTACAACATTTACATGGCACCATATGCTCGCATCACCACTTGTACAATCCTACACACAACACCATATGTACATAGCAGTGCATATACAATATGTACATAGCACCCTATGTACACAACACTGCATATCCAACATGCACAAAGCATCATATGCACACAACACTGCATATCCAACATGTACATAGCACCATCTATACCCAACATTGCATATGCAACATTCACACAACACTATCTGTACCACTTGTTACATAACATTGCATAAACAACATGTACATGTACTATATATACATGATATTGCATGTGCACAACATCACGGATGAAACATGTACAACATATGCACAAGAGCAGTGCCACATGCCACACATCCAAAACCACATTGTCTCTACCAAGAAACCTTGGTTGCAGTGTCTGTCTACCATCCATGCTTATCCCAGCATCCTGCAGACCACATTGGTTTCATTTCGTTGATGTGCTCCTCAGTATAGTTTGTCCATAACATATACATAATATAATCACACAATATCAACCCATAACCACATGATAATGACCTCATATATAAACATTAGCATAAGAAATTGCGATCCATAATGACCCTATCATACATGACATACATACATTCATACATGTATACACATATAGACATCAGCATAATCATGATCACAACATAATTGCTAGATATCATAAGGTCAAGATTAAGAGAACTCACTTTATACGTGCAACACATGTGCAACAACGAGAACAACAGTTCCCAACATAGCCAAGGCATATGACACCTCAAATCCATCTACTTCACCTTTCTTATTACCTTTCTCATGACTGTATTACCACTATCCATTTACACCAATGGACCAAACCAATCCAATCAATTATCATATTCTTACCTTCAACTTCCCTTATTCACCAAGCTTCATTTGGGTCTTACATTACCTACTAGGTTCCGTTCAACTCTCCCTAAGCTCGATTAACTTTCCTCTTTCCCAACCAATTCCCAAGACCATCAAGACATAAAAGGCAAGAAAAAATGCAAACAAGAAGAAAAACATGAAAACCAATAACAATACAACACTGCAAAAAAGGTGGTATGGCCATACATTAAACATAAACAAAGTTGCAAATTAAGCGCAAAAAAATCACAAAGAATCGAAATAACAAGACTCTCAATAGACACCATTACTCAACCCCCATGGTTCCTAGTGCTTCCAAAGGAAAGCTCAAACTGAGCCTTCTTCAGAATTTCATGGAAGTCTCTTTTCCATGCAATCCCATGCATCATATTGCCATAAACACGTAGTTGTCAATGCATAAATAACAATAACAATACACCAGTTACCTTATGTTGTTGTGCCAAGCACATTGCCTTGTAACCAAACACATCCATACCATCTCTCAAGGGACTCCGATTTCGTTGACAGATCTAGCTATAACAAGATACCAATTGTTATACTTGTCAAATACATTTCTATGAATATAGCACATATCCACATAATTTCAAATAAATCAAGGTTAAGAAGACTTCCAGTATACAAAGCACTCATTCATTTGGAATTATGGTTTCCAAACATAGCCAAAGGAATTCTTGTCCAATTCCTTTCTTTTACCTTTTTACCTTATTGTAATTGAGGCTTTCTATGTACTATCAAATCATCCAACTGTTAGTTATATAAACAAATCAATTGTTACCTTGTCATGCTAATACCAAGCATGTTTCCGTGTAAATGCTCACACGTATCAGTCTCATGTTCCAAAGATCAAGACATCATGTATATTAATTTGAAATCAACCTTTACCAAGCCTAACAACCATGTCATAATCAATAATCAACTCACATTCATCAATTACAATACATAATGCTACAACTATCACCTACTTATACTCAAGTACATATCAGTTTTCTCAACACATATGTATTAGTATAACCATATTAAAACAAGATCATTCTTCATGCAATCCTATAGACATATACTCATATCATGCAATTAATCAAACATTCAAACAGACACTAAACATACCATGTTAGATAATTCAACTAGATGACATAATCAAACACTCAAACACCAAATAGACGACACAATCAAACATTTAAGCACCAAGTATACAACATAAGCAAGTTAATACCTTAATGTATCTCAGCGAAGGTTATCTTGTCTACAAAAAAAATCCAGATTAGCATTATATAACTTCATGACATATCAACTCAAACATAAATAAGGTCTAGATATCCATAATAGTGACTAGCCAAAATGTTCACATCACAAAATCATAAATAATTATCATTCATGCATAACAATCACATATGAAAAGCTTGTCAAGATTAGTATACCATAATATCACATCATATTAACTCATCCATGAATGTCATAACCCTAACCATTTTCATAGACCAATCCAACATAGTATGATACATATAACATCAAAACCCTAATCATCAAGTTATTAGCATATAAAAACAACAAGTTATAAATCATGCTCATCAACAACATATAACCTAATCATGAAGCTAACTATCATATAATAGCAACAAGTTAACCTATAACATACTCAACAACAACATATAACATATAACATAATCATAACAAGTTAACCTATAACATGCTCATTAGCAACATATAACATAATCATCAAGTTATCTAACATAAAACAACAATAGCAATGCATATAACCATAGGTTACTATCATTCATGACTATCTGACGCATGTATATATGACTACATTGTTTAACTAGTATCGACCATGCATGTAACAAAAACAAAAATAAAATCACAAACATGTATCTAACCCTAATGCATATAACAATCCATTAACTAACATTCCTGCATACGAAACATACAATTCTTGTATGACGATCTACTCTTACCCCAAAGTATAATGTTGCAACCTAATTCTAATGATATGCACCTCCTTCTCTATCTCAGCCAACACATTAGCATCATAACATACCAGTATCATCATGATGACCTAGTTGCATACAATGACCTCATGCACAACAACCTTCACCATGACAATTAATGCATAACAACATATAGACACTAACATGGATAACAAATCTATAGACAACCATA
>APFE030753405.1:0-16628 GCA_000404065.3 Pinus taeda
GAGTCATTCAATGACTCGGCCAAGTCATGGCTGACTCGACCAACCGAGCCGTTTTTTGTGCCGAGTCACTCCGGAGGGCAATGGAACGGACCAACTCGGCCGTTTCCGTTTAGGGTTTAGGGTTGATGGATCAGTGACAATTGATGCAATCAGATGTCAGCGTGAGTTGCAAAGACTAGTAGCAGTGAGATGTTGGGGAGCGCAGTGCAGAGTTGGCAGCAATGTAGTTGGCACAATGCAGAGTCAGCAACAGTGCAAATTTTTCAGTGACAGTGCAAGATGTTAGTAGCAGTCTGAGACTCGGGAGATAGATGCATCATACTGATCATAGTTGATTTAGTATTTTGGATGCTTTTCAGTTACAGATTTTGCAGTTGCAACAGAAACAAATAAGAGCAAGTTGCAGTGAAGATGCAGTGTTGGCAGCGATACAACGAGGTCAACAACAGCACAGATGCAGTGTATATTAGAGTTGCGTAGTGGTTGGTGGGCAGTATGGCCAGACATTAGCAGCATGACAAGAGATGATGCAGAGACAGGATGTTGTGGCAAGGTGTGCAGCAAAACACATTCCTCGCTAAGAGAGAGTGTTAGTTTTTGTAGCATCAAATGTGTTCTAGCCTTGAAATTTTGTGGTGGTTAGAATACATGACATCTCCGAAACCCAGAAATCATTTATGGAAATTCTACCTAGAAATGACTTAATTAGCTTATTAACCAGTAAATAAATATTTCCTGTCTAAACTTAGGGAATATGGTTAATTAATCAGTATTAATTATGTCAAGGAGAAAATCATCTAGAAAAACACATAAAACGATCCAGAGATTATCCTAACCATTTATTAATTTTTAATCTTGGCCATTGGTGCTCCAACAGAGGATTATAAGAGGAGATCGATGTGGTGATGGTGAGAACACTTGGGCAATTTGATTTCTTGGTAAATCGATTTCCAAAGTAGCGGCAATCAGTTGCCGGAGAGAGAGCTATAGATCGAAGCAGTGAAAGAGAGGGAGAGATAGTGAGGCTGGAGGAGGCATTCCAGATCCAGCAAGTGCATTTGCAGAGAGAGGCAGAAGAGCCACAGAGAGGCTGACGTTGGGGCAGCATAGCAACCTCTACAAGCAAGATCGATTTGCTGAGAAGGAGAGATGTCTTCAGTTCCAGAGGCCGAGAAGGAGTCCTAGAGTGTCAGAGAAGCATCTTTCTAGTCAGCAGAAGGCAAAACGACTTCATCAGAGACCACTCTGAGGCTAGACGTCCAGCACGCTGCACGGAGTAGCGCAAAGACTGACGTAGAGGATCAGAGGGCCGAATTTCTGAAGGCAAGTCGTGCTAGGAGTTTGTCCGTGGGGTGAGGAAAATTCCTCACTAGATTTTTGCCAATATTTTTCTTTGTAGGATTGCCAGATTTTGGCATCGAGTTGTACTCAGAATTTTTCACCGCTGCATAATAACAAAACCCTCAACTGTTGCACCAGTTTTTTCGGGACTTTTGTCCAAAAATATTTGTGTTAATTTTATGTGTAAGCATTTCTCAGCTTCCAGTATTTTATTTTTCCGCAGAATTTCGTTTGTGAAGGTTCCAATGTATTTATTTCGATATTTTCTATAGTAGATAAATTGTTAATTAATTAACAATTAGGAGAAATAATATCAATTGCTGCAATAGGATTCCAGTTTAGAATTTTCACACTTATGGGGCCAACTTGTAAAACTAGTTGGGCCAACCTATACTTTCTGGTTAAGCCAACCTGACAGAATCTTTCATAAACTCCTCATTCCTATGGAGTTAGGATGAATACCATATACCATTGGAAAATAATCAAAATAAAAATTTTCAACCATATATCTTATCCTCCCATTTGAGCAGGGTATTTAGAGTAAAAAGGCCTTCAAAAATAGTGTCCAAACTAGGCATCAAAAAACAATGTATCCAAACAATATTTCCAACAATCTTTATGTTGTCTTCCCCTGTCTTTGACATCAATGACAACAATATTTTCAACAAAAGGCATGTATGCAATTCTCCACCAAAAGTTACCTCTTGATTAAAGATACCAAAAAATTAGATGCCCTAGCTCATTTTGGTTTTAATTATGCTCCAACAGCACTAAGGAAGAGGATATAAGACTCCATTGTATATACCCTTCCACTTTTCAACTTTGAAGATATCTACTAGTGAGATAAAGACATGTTATTAAAACAAAAAATACATATATTCAAGGTCAAAGGAAGCTTTCTATTAAAAAAAACAGGAAACAAGTAAAACTTGTCAATAAAAATAAGAAAAGTATATATTCTTAAAAACAGTATTTTCTTAGTTTCTTGCTTTTTGTGCTCTTTCTTTGTAGTTAAATTCAATTGATACAGTTGTAATGCTATTTCAGACACAACGAATATGGATCCATCTGATTTCAAAATTTCATGGCAGTGCTTTATATCTTTACTAAATCTATATTTTATAGATTCAGAAGAATCGAAGAGACAGGATGACCAAATCTAGTAATAAAGGATTCAATTGGTGATATCTCAAATCAAACGCACATTTTCCCAATCATTTGAACAGAGACAGAAACAACGCATGCATCACTATCATTCAATACCATAGACTAAAATTATAACAAGTACATGAGCGAGAAAGACTAATTTCTTGATGCTTATAAACAAAATGACAATTGCCACTTCTGTTATTTATTGTTTTACATAATATTTTATAAAACTTTACTATTTTGTTATCATATTAAAACTATACTGATTGATACACATTCTTTTACAGATCAAATGTGGGATAAATCATAGCCTGCTGGTTGAAGTCGGGCACACGAAGCAATGTAAAGGCAAAATCCTAACATACACAGACAGAAAACAATGTCAGGTTAAGATCAAGCTAAAACTATCAAGGACTCTACCACGTACAGTGGAGCAGGTATACTTCAAAATTTTCTGCATTCTTTAGGAAAAAAGAATAAGTTAACCCACAACCAACTTTGCCTAATTCTTGTTCTATGAAAAGTACACTAAGAGTATACATATAGTGAGTTTTGCCCATCAAATTATGGTTATAATTGAGAATACAAGTTACAATCATGTTCCCTTCCCCAAATTTATAATATTTCCACATTTTTTACTCTCTTAGTTGAGACTTCCTACTTGCCCTACTACTTCAGTGATCAATACATGTCACTGTTGACTTCGATCCACTCTTAAACTTGACCCAATACCTTTTCAAATAATTATGTATATGTCAACTCATTGTCCTCATTGCCTTTGTGATACATAAATGTAAAAAAGTACCATATCTAAGGGCTTCTAAGAGCGATGGATATGATGCTTTATAGCATATTGACTAAAGATGTATATGCTTGAATTAAAACATAGAATAAAAGAATGATAATAGGCACAATAGGTTATAGGTTTTATATATATTGCTCTAAAGCATATAATGTCCTTAAGTCAATAGCCAAGGCTCACAAGTCAAGACTCATAGACTTTAGCTTATTTTGATCTAAAATAATTGTTATCAACTATTATTATTGCAATTACATCCACTAGGTGCATAGCATGTCTTCAATTTGTAATGCTTCAGCCTCAAAGCATTGCTAGCATGATGGTTTTCTCTTGCTAGCTGGAAGCTGTTTTCATTATCCAGATTGTATTGATGTCATTTAGACATTTTCTGAAAGATACATGACAAGAAACATTGTTGGAAAACTTTACATTTTCTCATTAAGAAGTTGTCATATTTTATGTGTGTTAAGGAAGTCTTTTCCTAGGTAATCCTTGTTTTGATTTTATAAATTTCTAAATTAACATCACTATTGAGGGGAGAGCAATCATTCATTCTTAGCTTATTTGGTAAATTTTAAAATTGTTCAATGTAATTAACTTTAAAATGCCCCCTGTAATCCTAATCAAGTATAGTGCATTGTGATTTATGTTAGTTTTTGGTAACAACAGACAGGTGTTCTAGTCTTTATGGTGTCTAAAAGGATAAGGAATGTGAGATCTCCAACCCAGAAAATGTTTCACGAGAAAAGCCTTAGAAACACCTCAATTACATTAATTAGCAAATAATTAAATATTTCCTAAGATTAACTTACGAAAAGTGGTTAATTAAATCAGATTAATTGAGGAAAATCGATTGTGCTCTAGAGAAATCTGGAAAAGTCATCTGATGGAATCAAAATGATCTTAGCCATCAATTGAGATGTGATCATGGTTGTTGGTTGTCCAACAGAAAATTATAAGAGCAAGTCGATGTTTGTTATATATATATATATAACAATCATAAATAATGATTAATTAGTGATTGGTATAGAGGAGGCACGTCTCTAAGGACATGACCATTCATGAAAGGGCACTTGCCTTGGTATATAAGGAGACCCTCATTTGTAACAGTTCCATCATCTCATACCTTTTGTACATTCGTATACAAATATATTTGTCCTATCATGGATATTTATATATTTTAGATCTTTTGAGTATTCCACTGCATATATGAATTTTGTTCATAACATTTGGTATCAAAGTTGTTCAATCCTCTCGCCGCTCAACCGCTGCACAAAGCCAGTGTGATCCGGCCTTTGGCCATCAATTTTCGTCAACTTCATTGCCATCATGATTGAAGCATTTCACTACACAGTTTTGGAGATTCTCTATTTTGTAAAGCTTTTAGTAAATGTGTTAATGCACTAGTTAAAATCAAAGGATCACTTGTCGAAAGGGATATTATAATCTCTATCGATCCTACTCAAGATAATAATTATGTTAGCACTGACTGTGCTAACCAATTAGTGATTCCTGAATCGAATATAATTGAAACAATGGATTCAATGAGTAAAAAGCAATATGACATAAGCAATCTCCAACTAAGTATGGGAGATTATACTTTTATCTCGCAATTCACCGATAAAATCTTATAATGTGATAATAGTGATATAATTTTAGGTTCACCCTGGATGGAATAACTAGGGTCCTTCATCTTAAATATGAAAAAAAAAAACAAGAATTGACATTTTCCTACAAAAAGAAAAAAAAATAAAGTTGTAAGATGTTACATTGAAGCTAGATTTAGTAAAACGCCAAAACACATACAAGATATCTCAAAACTAATTTTTCAAGAAAGTAAAAAAGTGATACAAAATATGTAAAGGGAAGTTGACAAATAATTGCTGACAAAAATGAAGAAATTTCTCGACTTAAGGACCATAGTGAAAAATTACTAATGCACATTAAGAAGCTTAAGAAGGACAAGAAGTCGTTGGAAAACAAGGTAACAACGTATCGAGAAGGAAGCTTCTAAATCTTCATGTAGAAATCTAAGTTGAAGAAAAAGGAACGAACACCAATCCAGTGAATACCAATCCAGTGGAGCACATACAACATTGTCTCTGTCCTGGACTGCTCAAGCCTACTTTCCTTGACACTATACAAATTCCCATATGTGCGCCAATTCCTCTCGCAATAAAAAGATGAAGTCACCTAAGAGAGGAGCCTCACAGCTGGCTATTGTAAAGGAGGGTTTGTTGCCCATGAGTTGCCCACCAAGAATAGGGCTTCTTAGCCCCCTATCTCTAATCACATCATAGCCTGCAAATCACCAAATGTCAGTGGAAAACTCTTCAAAGGCATCATCCACCTCATCAAGGGATGTTATATCCTAAAATATCTGCCTCAATGCATCCTTCCTCCCCTGTGGAATTTCACCATCCATGTGAGGAGGGAAAATGCAGGAAGGTCCACCATTCAGCGACTCATGGTTGTAGTAGGTTCAATAAGTGAGCCAAACAATGCAAAGTTGTGCAAATCTTGTCCCATCTGCTAACAAGAAAATCTTGTATGGTGGTGAAGAAGGGCTCTGATGATGTCTCATACTCAGGCACTCACTCTGTAAAATAATGGTCCTCATGGACCCAAACATGGAATCCCATCCCTCATAAACCTCTCCTAGGATGAGTTGGTCTATATCTGCAAATCGTAGCAAAGTAACAATAGAGTCCAAGATCTTAATAGTGAGATCTACTCTCTCCCACCAAGCATCATCTAACATTGTGTCCTTGACTCTTTTTGAGGTTGCTTGATTTTCCTTTCTCCAACAAGAACAAAACTTTGAAATAACCATGGCCCCAAGAGTGGTCTTGACCTCTCTCAACCTCTTCAACATGATGAATGAAGAGGCAAACCATGTATCTGCAATCTTCAACAATGATAGATGAGTGTACTCCTTGTAGATTATGAGGGCATTTGTATGATTTTGTACAAAGTTGTGGATATGTCATGCATTCTCAATAACACTTTCAATCCAAGGAACATCAGAAGTAATAGTTTTAAGGGATAAATTCAAGGAATGGTCAATGCACAGTGCCCAAAATACTTCTGGATATTTAGCTTCCACAATCATGTCAGTAGCCTTCCAAACATGTCTATTATCTATAATGATTTGCACACAAAATCGACACCTACATCTCCAATAACTTTAATGAACAACTCACCAATATATTGTGCTTCCTTGTATTGTCCAAGTGCATCCACTGATTTCAAGAAAATTGGTCCATTCAAGGAAGACACCATGAAGTTGATGAGTGGGTGGCGTGCTAGATCTGTCCATCCATCAGAAACAATACTAATCCTAGATGTTGGCCATGCTGATTTAATAGGCTCAAGCATCTTGTCCACCTCTTTCTTTGCCTTAGTCAACAATGTGGTTCTGAGCTTCTCTGACCTAGGAAGCACATACCCTGATGGAGCCCCTTGAGTTAGAGTTTGGCACATCTCAAGAAATAAAAGTTAATCCGCAACATTAAAGGATATGAAGTTCAAATAGAAAAAGAAGGCAATGGTGATATCAAGCTCTCTTCATCTCTCTTTCTGAAAAATATTGTCCATTGGACCAAGTGTCACGGCCTTTCTTTTTTTTAGTTTGACCCACACCCCCACCAAAACTTTAAAATGGAGATTTGTTGTTGTTTTTCCTCAAGAATGGAAGGGGATCATCATTCTTGTTTTTTTAGATGATGCAGCCACCCTTGCCACACCAACATTGGCCTCTTTTTCCATTTCTTTCCTCTTAGCAACACACACATTTACACATGCTCCAATTCCACAACCTAGTAAGCCCAACAAAGATGCTTTCACACGGAAATAAGTAGTCTTGAAATGATTGTTGCAATAGTTGCATTTCCAAGCAACAATGCCTCCTCCCTTCAACTAGTTGTCTGGCCCTTGATCTCTTGTGACATACTTCCACAAGGAATATTTGCTTTCTTGAGTCTGTTGTCTTTTTAAATTTATTTAGCCCTCAACATTTGAAGTGTTGTCTTTCTAAATTTATTCAGCCCTCAACATTTGAAGTGTTGTCTTTCTAAATTTATTCAGCCCTCAACATTTGAAGTCATTGCAGCCCCACTTCCAACAAAGAGAATACTTGATGACCCTGATGAAATTGGAACAGGAGGGGCATCACCAATGGAGACATTCTTCCCCTTCCTTTGCCCTTTCCCTGCTGCCCTTGATTGAGCCATGAATGTTGTAAAAAAAATAAAGAAAATATGCACAAACATGTAAAAAAAATGGACATGCAAACTGCCGTAGCAAAAATGCAATAATATAGAAGCAAAATGCTCTTACATGTTGCTTGAATCACCTCCAAAATGCTCCCAAACCCTTTGCTAGTCTCTCCCACACACCCACAGCAAGAGAGACACTCAAGAATGAGTGCGAAATGGGCCCAAATCGGACTTTAAAGGCCGCGCGGCACACTTTTTAGAGGGACAAGTGTCCCGAAATTGGGACTCGCTGGCCCATTGAATCAGATTCGCGTACCCATCGAATCCCACATGCCATGGCACACTACAGTCATGAATCGAACACATGTCTAATTTGCGGGATTCGGTACACGAGGGAGGAGGGCTGGTTTCTTAGCTTGGGAACTGAAAGAAACCACCAATAATCAAATAAAGGCAATGGCATTTTTCCACAGATTGAAAATTCTCAGGCCATGAGGGATTAAGTGCCTTGCTGTAGTGGATGACTCCACATCATAATCCAGCATTTGCAAAACCAATCAAACCCACATGACATTCTTCCGGATGGGGTACTGAATACAGTTCAAGGGCTGCCCGAGAGTTTTGAAAACAATGAATTCTTTAAGGTCCCAAGGGACTTTGACACTTTAGTATATTAAAAGGCAAATGAAGCGATTATAAGCATAAATGGGATGCTTCCGCTTAAATCACATCTCTCCCATGAATGGATGTGAAGTATGTAATACAAATTAAGTGTGATGGAAGTGTGATTCAGAAATGAGTGGCAAAGTAATTTTAAGTCGAAAATATGGGCAGTAAAGCCCTTCCAACCTCCAGTTCTTCCACATCTAATCATGCCTGAGGTGAAGCCTATCAAACCTATCGCAATGGAATGGAGGATTGAATGTGTGAATAACAGAAGGAAATTCTCTTTGGTATCAGCTCTCAGCAGGATACATGCAAAAGTCCACAAGGTGGTGACCTTTGCAAAAACACAAGGACATCACTTGATTATTCCTGAAGAAATTGGGCGTTGCTATTTCTAACAAGGTTAGTTATCCCTGGTGTTGTTTGGCTCTGTAATCTACAATTATGTGTTCTGTCTCTGCTTTGGGTCTGTCGTCCTGTGCTGATTTGGTTCAGTTTAGTGTTATAAAATCAATTATTCGTGTTGGAAAAGAATGATGGGTCATTGCCATTCTGGATGCTGCATCCTATGTGAGACTTCGGACTTGTAAAGAGCTCCGGGAAGAAGTGAAGCCCCTGTAAAGGATATAAACGAAGCCCCTTCTCACTTAGTAGTTGAATGACTAGTCAAACCAAAGATCAAATGGGGGATTCAGCGATTACAGAGATTTGTATTATCAAACTAAAAAGCTGGAAGCAAACTGTAATATGTTCTCTGAATAGGTACTAGGCTAAACTAGGTGCCCACCCCTGCATGGAGAACCATCGTACTCCTTGGTTAAGAATGTCCAAGAATGATGGATCATTGCCATTCTGGTTGCCACATCCATGTGAGACGTTGGACTTGTGAAGAGGTCAGTTAAGAAGTGAACACCATGTAGAGGATGTCCATGAAGCCCTTTCTCACTTTAGTAGTCAAAAGGCCAGTCAAATCAAAGCTCAACCAGCAAGGGATTCAGAGATTTCAGAGATTTGTATCATCAAAGCAAGCAAACTGAGAAGCTGGAAGCAAACTGCAATATGCTGTCTGAGTTGGTCCTAGGCTAAGCTAGGTGCTCACCCCTGCATGAAAACTATCATACTCCTTGGTTACCCCTCCAAAAGTTTCTATTGGCTATGTTCAAATTGTGCTGAAAGATAAGGAGATCTGGAACCCAATCTTCAGGCTGGCATCAAACAGGAAGCCCTAGCTGGGAATGACTTCATCTAAGTTAAAGTTTTTTAATTATTGCAAAGTAGCTTTTTTGCTAGCTCAGCATATTAGGAGGCATTATACCAATTGGCTATACAGCTATATATCTCTACGAAAGCAAGAATAGCTCAGCCAATAGGCAGCAATTTTGAAATTTGGGCTTTTTTGAAGGACTGGTTTCAGACTTATTAAACTTTGCTTTTTGTTAATTTATTATATGGCATCGCCACAACCAATTTTTGTATACAAAAGATAATAATCTCTGTTATGTATATTAACCAAGCCCCAAGAGTTAGCTCAAGTTGTTTGTTATGCCAAAGCCGTAATGGCCAAGAAGGTATGAAGCCAAATCCACCTAGGTCCTTTGGAGTTAGGCATACATGTTGTCCACCAGCTGCATTAAACCCAGTTGCCATTCACAAAATGTGAGTAAACCCCTTAAGAGTTCCCCCAAGGAAAGTTTCCAATATATATATATATATTCCTCTCTTCATTGCTTTTGTAATTTTTAGAGAGCAGCAAAGTTTAAATAGAAGCAGCAAGTTTTGAGGTGAAAAATGGACAAAAGATGGTAGAAAAAATTGAGACCAGTAGGTTTGATACAATTTGTTGAATGCCAGAGACTTGCTGCAATTTATTAGAATATTGAGTCAGAAGGCACATAGACAGAAAAACAAATATATCTTTGATAATAAAAATAGAATATACAAAAAACGAATAGGTAAAGCAGCTTAGTGGCTATATATTTTTTAACGTTGCCATTCTGAAAATGAACCTGACTCGTAGTTGTGGACCTTGTTAATAAATTAATTTTTTTAGAAATAAAATATAATTATTATGAAGTTTATCATCATGATTCTATCTTCACTAGTTTCATAACAAAACATTTATACAATACTGAAACAAGTTTAGATCGCTAGAAAAATGATAAATCAAACATCCACAAGGTTTAGGTACCTTTATACCGCTGATAAAGCTCTTCAACATGTCGTGAATCAGGGATGGATCTTATCTGTGGCTGGCTGTAAAAGAGGTCAAAAGCCCCTTCAAGATTCCAATCACTCGCTTTTAATGCCTGAAGAGCAAATTTTTCACTACATCCAGAGAAAGAAAACATTTTATATTGTAAATCGAAGACCAAAATGCCATGAATGAACAGTGCAAAATCAATTTTTTTAATTTTAAAGCTACATAATGGTCATAACCATCAAATCAGAGCAAGATATTTTTTGGACATCAGACCTACATCTAAAAGTTCTTCGGTTTTCCCTAAAAAGTAAAGTATGCTTTTGATCCAATAGACAGCACAAGACCTTTGAGTAACGTTGGAGTGGAAAGTCACAAAAATATATAATCAAATAAAATTTGACAAACTGTCAAGCAACTCTGTATAAAAAAAAAACATATGTCCTCCGTGCAAGATGGAAGTTTGGTCAATAAATGGAACTATAATTAGATAATGCCCTTGAACATCTCACTCTCATCCATCTTAGTTATATGGTCAACGGTTAGTCACAAAATCAACACTATTACCATATTTTGAAATAGGGGATCTTGTTTGTGCAGCTATGACATGACAAAATCATATATAAGCTCCCACAAATCAGACAAAGACAGGTGCATCCTGTCAGCAATGTCACCTGAAGGATTATATTACTCATAGATGTTTGACCTACCAGACACCATATAAGTAGAGCAAATACAATCATAGGTTAGAACCAGGAAGATAGAATTCTTCAAACTAAATTTCATCGTCTTACTGACCAAACTTCAACATGGAACCTAAACTACAAGATGTTGCAACAATGATACCAGAAAAAATATGACCCTAATAATAATGGGGTGAAACCTACTTTTACACGTTAGCTCAGGGCTAATTAGATAATCAATAAAGGATAATGTCACCTTTTACCAGGGTTGTAGCTATCTTTAGGTGCTGAGGTTGACTGAGGTGGAAAGCCTGCAAACAATGTGGCCTAGCATGCCAGAAGCTGAAAACTATTGCAAGCTCAAAGCACTAAAAAGCTGAACTGGAAGGGCATGTGATCCAAACATCAGAGGCAGACACCCAACCCCAACCCAACTAGATAATACAGACAGATATGAGGAGCCTAGCTGTGACCAGGAGTGCAGGCTGCAATGCCAGCTGCCAATGAAACAGACCCCAGGAGGATCAAAAAAGAGTCTCCATGTCAGCTAGGGAGTGTTAATATGTTGAAAATGTAGCTCAGAAGGTGATTCTGCAATGGTCAAATGACATGACATGTAGTAAATCATCAAATTTCTCTCACAGCTGAATTATTTAAATATTTCCCAAATTTGGACCTTAGGCATAGAATCAATAATTTAATTTTTTTATTTTATTGGCCACTTTTTTTGAAAGGTTAAGAGATAAACGAAAGATTATATTGTGGTCATTGATGTGTTGATCTCAAGTATGGAGATGCAATCTCAGCCCTCCATCACTTTGGAGATTAGGGCAGGAAATTGTAAAAGATGAAAGGGGCTGTTGGAGAGATCAGTTCAATTTGGCACAAGGGCTGGGCATTCAATAGTGACAGGAGATCGAAGTGACAGCAGAGTTTGCATCAGCAAAGAGGCTATCTTTCAGGGGCAGCGAATAGACTTGTGGAGCCCAAGATACCAGGTCATACAAGTCGATTTGATTGAACAGATATCAGGTCAATTTGACAGGGCTGATTTGGCAATTTGTGTGGGCTGAAGAAGGCTTAATTGTGGATTAATTTGCTGGGCCATACATGCCAATTTGCATCAGACCATACAGCCTACTTGGCAAAAGTGAATCTAGGATAGCCCACTAGTACAATATATGAGCATCTCCTAGAGATCATCTTACACAAGTAGAATCGGTTCTAGAAGTAATTCTGATTTTTTGGCATGTGTTGTCTCATATTCCCCAAGGTGTTCTAAAGAGGATAAGGAAGGTATGTATCATCTTTCTTTGTATGGGAAGTCAAAGTATGTCAAATTCCCTCGGCAAAGTGCTGAGTCATAGCCAGACCTGAAGAGGTTGGTCGATGGGGTCCCAAGCATTTGAATATTTTTGGAGTTTCTTTGGCAACATCTACTTTATTTAGGGTTGAGCAAAAATTGTCTATGGCACAACATCTTTTAAGTAAAATACAATAGGTCGAGATCCACCATTTAATGCATTTGGAATCCAAGGAAAGTATTAAATGTCTCTAATCATTGGAGGTATCTTACTTCGGCTTTTCCTGTGGTAGGTAAATTCCTTCCTTGTAATGTGGGATCTGCTACTAGGTCAGGGTTGGGTGTGATGCTATAGTAGAATGCAAGTATCGTTTTCTCCCGAAGGATTTCTCTAATATTTAAGACAAAGAAACTACTACACCTATAATCAAGTGCCAAATCTGACTACTACTAACATCTGGTCCCAGGGATGGATTCATTCCAATACTCTAAGTTTGACAAAACCTTGAGCAAATAAGTAGAAGACTTTTGTCAACATATGGAATGCAATCATATCAAATTAAAAAATGAGCCAAATACCATGGCTTGGTATTACAAAAAAGTTGGAGGTGAGTATGTTTGGGTTATGAGACATCTCTTGTTCAAGAGGCATAAAGGCAATCCTGTGGTGGAAGCAGGTGTGGAAGCTACAGGCCCCTAAAAAGACCCATATTTTACTCTGGTTGGCACTTCACCACAACGTTTTGATATGGGAAAACTTTAGAAGGCAAGGAAACCAAGGGCTCTGTTACCCACCAAAATGGGTAACACCATAGGAGAAAACTTTTTTCCTATATTGGGTCGCTAGCCAACTAGCAGCCCCTAACATTCACTTCTGGATGATGATATTCCAACTGCATTAGCCACACGCCTATCACCATCTAACATTTCCTCTTGAATGAAGGTGATTTGCTATTCAAAATGTACTTTGATCATTTTCCAATTAGATGCTTATACTTGTTTGTTTTGGGCATTTGGTATGGATAAATGGGTGATCTAGAAGATTGACCAATCTTGACTGTAAATATGTTCTCTCCCCTTACCATGGGGGTTAATTTTTCGCCCTAGTCCAGTGAGACCTCCCTCGAGGCCTTACGGTTATAGTAGGGGCACTACTTTGAAAACCTATATTGATGTAGCATGTTAGTTTTTGTAGCAACGGATGTGTTCTAGCCACAAAATTTTGTGGAAAGGCTAGAATACGGGACATCTCCAAAACCCATAATCGTTTCGGGGAATTCCACCTAGAAATGACTTGATTAGATTATTATCCAGTTTTTAGATATTTTCTTGGTCTAAACTTAGGGAATACGGTTAATTAATCATAATTAATCAAGTCAACGTGTGAATGTTCTTCAAATTCACACGGATCAACTTCAAGTTAATCCTAGCCATCGATTAAGAATTAATCTTGGTTGTTGGAATCCCAACAGAGGATTATAAGAAGTCGATG
Organism: Pinus taeda; assembly: GCA_000404065.3. Lineage (NCBI taxonomy): Eukaryota > Viridiplantae > Streptophyta > Pinopsida > Pinales > Pinaceae > Pinus > Pinus taeda. Next base: position 13,848 of record APFE030753405.1, read on the forward strand.
GGCACTTGGAGAGTACACTTGAGCAGCAATTCCTTGTGCAAATCAAGCTAGCAGCAGTAGAGTTCGAGCCTGGAAGATACAAACCATTGATTGGTATATAAATATGTGTTTTATTAATAATGAATTGATATCAGATGATTTACAATTTGTGGGAGGCCCCTGACTTATACTGCCTCGGGTGCCTCTTGGTGAATGGGCATGATCTGTGATCATGCCCTTTTGCCTATTTTAACTATTTTTACAGGAACTAAATAATTTACATAACATTGCCTTCCTCCCAAAAGATGATTTGTTCTCAAAGCATACATAACGACGATTTTGTTGTTGACGACACATTTCAGTCTCCCAAGAAGTTTCTTCTTCTGGTAAGTCCTTCCACTTGATTAAGTATTCTTTGATTACTCGAGATCGGAGCTTCTTTTCCCTGGTGGATATGATACCTCTTGGTTCTGAAATGACCCTTCCTCCATCATCTATGGATGGAAGCGTTGTTTGTGCTGATTGATGGTCGCCTAGTGCCCCTTTAAGGCAAGATACATGGAAGACATTGTGAACACGACTTTTATCCAGAAGGCTTACACTATATGCAACTTGGTTGTTCTTTTTGTTGATCTGGTATGGTCCATAGAACTTTGGTGCCAATTTATTTTTTCCTTTTTGTTTCAAGAACAACTATTTGTATCGCTGGAGCTTGACAAGTACCCATTCTCCAACTTCAAATTCTCTCTTCGTTCTGTTTCAGTCAGCTTGTTGTTTCATATGATTTCTTGCATTATTTAAATTTTTTTTAGGGTTTGGACAAATTTTTGGGTTTCTTCCCATTTTTGATTCGGAATGTTTAAGGGATGATGTAATCTAGGTGTCATAATATTTTCACTTTTATTTCTTTGACATTTGTCACTTTCTGCTACATATTTCTTAATATCACAACTAATCCCCTTCCAAAAGAATGATTGACGTGCATTGTAGTAATTTTTAAAGAATCCTACATGTCCGACTGACAGTGAATCATGTGACTCCTTGAGTATCTTGGATTTAAACTTGGAGTTTGAATTCAAATAGATTCTTCCTTTGTACCATAGAATATCGTTCGTCAAAACCCGAAATTTGTAGAGGCCCGAAAATATAGGAACCACCTACATTCAAACATGGATGTCACAAGTTCGGTTGCTAGGTTGGGAATTGTCCACAGAGGAAGAAGATTGAGAAGAAGGGAAAGAAGTAGACAACAACTTCAACAAGTGCAGATGAGCTCTCCAGCAAGATGGATCAAGAATTCACACTAATAGCTTGTCTATACAGCTTGACCTCACATGGAGTCTCGTGTATAAACAGTGGGGCGTCATTTCACATGACAGGAGTTAGAGAGTACTTCTCTAGCTATAAGCTAAGTCACCGGATTCGGCGAATTTGAATGAAAAAATTCGAAATTCGACGAACTTTAAACGAATTCGAATTTATTCGTTCAAGTTTGCCAAACAAAATGGTGAACTCGAACTTGAAAACAAATTCGAATTTAAAGGCGAATTTAATCGTTGGAAATTCATTGAAATTCGATTTTTTTAGTTTTAAAAAAAATTAGAATTGAAACATGAATGTGGGGATGTGGTTTTGTTTTGGTTTCATTGTTTGTCGTGGCCCGTGGGTAAGAATTTAGGTTTCGTTTCATTAAACTTCGCAACGACCAGCCGGCGGCGACCACTGACCCCGACTCTCAGCAGCATGACGCTTGAGCTCAGCTCATACACAGCCTACAAGTCTCGACTCTCAATTGTCTCAGCCTTCAGGCTCTCAGAAGATTCCAAACTTCCAAGTTCTAGTCGTAACCTGGAAGCTGCCAGCCTACCAATACCTTCGCTAACATTCCAATTCGAAGTTGCCAGCCTGCACCGCTTGGAGCACCGAGTCCCAGCATCGACCTCATCTTAGGCTGTGGACGGTGGATTCAACTTTCAAGCTTGTGGCAGCATCCTGAAGGCTGAAGGCTAACAGTGCTGACCAGGATCCAGAACTCGCCCTCTCGCCCGAACACTCACCCTCTCACTGACCAGTGAGTGATCAAAGGTACTGCACAGTGCAAACTTTCAAACTCCTGTAGGTTGTGTATTGTTGTTTTTTTTTACTGTAAATTTTTTTGTTTGTTTTTGCATTATTCACTCCATCTCCTAACTTGATCACTGATATCGATATAGTAACTAAGAAATAAAATATTAAGTTATAAATTTATAATATGTCTTGCCAAAATTGAGGTCCACTTAGATAAAGATCACACAGTTTTCATTAAAGGACTTAAGTTCTCATGTATAGGCTGCAGCCTACAACTTGGCCTCATCAATAGGCCTAAGACTTGGACTCTGCCCTTAAAAGTTGACAGAGCCTGAGAGCAGTGAGCCTTTTGATTCCTGACAAAGCCCGACTCCTGAGAGCAGTGAGCCTTCAAGCAAAGCCCTCAAGCAGCCTTGGCCCTCCAGCAAGCCGCACAGTGCACTATCCAGACTCCAGCTTCCAAGTTCCAGCCTCCAGGTAAGTCAAAAATTTAAATACACTTTTTTTTATCAGTTCAATAAAAATTACTAGTTTTTATCAGTTAAAAATTAAATACAATTTATCAATATTTAAAGAGGCTCAGGCTGAATTTTTAACTGATAATTATTTTTTTACAAATTATAGTTTCAAATTTTCATAATTTCATTCTGCAAAAATAAAAATTGAAAAACAATTGCAAACATTTTAGGGTTCAAGCCTTCACCTCAGTCTTCAACAATCAAAGATTCAAAACCT
>APFE030753412.1:0-18025 GCA_000404065.3 Pinus taeda
AGAAATAAAATAATCAAAAAATTATCTGTTTCACACTATTTTTATTTAATAAATTTTTATAATTAGATTTTTCATTAGCAAAGTGATAATGTTTTTGAAGAAATAAAATAATCCAAAGATTAAGCATTTGTCAATATCTTTATTATAAAAACTCCATGTTGCACAAGTAATATTAATTATTAAAATCATATATAATAATCATTTTGTCAATTCTACACAACTAATATCAATTATTGAAGCTATATATAATAATCTTTTCTTTATGTTGATGGTGCTTATATAATCCATTTGAATATACAATAACTCATTTAAATGGCTAAACTTATAACATTACATATGTTTTTTTTAATATCAATTATTGAAGTTATATATAATAATTTTTTCTTTATGTTGATGGTGGTTATATAAGCCATTTGAATATACAATAACTCATTTAAATGGCTAAACCTACCACATTACATATGTTTTTTTTAATATCAATTAGTTTTTTAAACCACCTATTGATAGCTTTTTGATGTTCCTTTATCTCTTCTAAACTACTGTTAAAGTAAAGCACAAATGGAAGCAAACTAATAAGCCAAAAGTAGAAGACCAAAGCCTTAACCCTATTCATGAACAAGTGCCATGGCATTGTATCAAATGATTTGCAAAATTCCAAGAAGAAACAATGTACTTTACACTCATTTTCCTTAACCAAAGTAAATATATGATTATTGATACAATGGTTCTCCCGAAATCTTGTTCATCATTTGGTTGTCATCCTCTTTGCCTTTATACATATAGAAATGTGAATATCTAAAGTTGTGGCAAAGATCTTACCTAGGATATGATGAACCATAATAGTGAGGTTGTCATTAGGATAAATAACACTCGAGGTCTAAAAATGTGAAAATTCATAAAAATCCAGTAAAGTTAAACATGTTAGCAATATAAACTACTAAATTTAAAAAATTATACATAATAAAAATAAAATAAATAAAAAAAAAAAATTTAAAAAATAAAAAAAATTCCATTTTCCTTACAATCACTTATACAATCACATATAATTGAACAAGCAAAATTAATAAAAAAAAATAAAATTTTCACTTATAATCACTTATAATCAATCACATTATAATTTAAACCATCTAAATAAGTATACTTACCTTAAACAATTTTTTTGTATTTATAAACCATCTAAATAAGTATACTTACCTTAAACAATTTTTTTGTATTTATAAATTTCATAAAACTCTATTAAAACAAAAGTTAAGAATTATTTAAAACCCATTATCATTAATTGTGACTGACATTAAGACCAATTATGGCTAGTTTATAATTTTTATATACTTGGTGTTCATGTTTAAAGGGGGTTATATCTATATATATATATATATATACTATATATATATATATATATATATATATATATATATATATATATATAATATATATATATATATATATATATATATATATATTATATATATATATATATATATATAATTAATTTGAATTTGTTTAATATAAATATTACATTAATACAAATTACGAGGAGATTGAGTTAGAATATCATATTATCAAATTAAAATACAAATAAAAAAAAATTGATAAAGCAGTTTAGTTAATTTCTAATTTCTAATTATTGGTTAATTATTTCTAATAATTGTTTTTAATTAATTATTACTATAAATTTATTGAATAAAAACATTGTTTGAATATTAACAAATAAGTAGAATATTTCACAACAAAAGTGAATTAATGACACTAATATCATACATATATGCACAAATATATGTATGCCCTTTAAATATATTGTTTCATTAAATTAATCTTCATTATACAAGGGCTCCCTTCTTAAGAAAGTGGCCCTCCAAGGAAAAGTATGAACAACAAAACCTAGAGTTATTCTAACTGATCAAACCCTCTGTAAAACTTCTCCTTCAATATTCTTCGTTGTTGGGCCATTCTCCCTTGTTATCCCTTGCTCTTCTTCCTTGGACTCTACACACCTGGATGAATATCCTTCTCCACCCAATCACAGAGATCTCGTTGTCTTATTGTCTTGTTCCCTCTAGATGTGTCTTTTCCCTTAACTTGGCCTTCTTTTTATAAGTTTGAGGTATTGGCCAAATTCAAAACCCTAGTCTCCAAAGTGATTGACAATTGAGATTAGATCTCAACGTCATTTGACATGAACAATTGAGATTCATTTATTTCACCATTGAAAGTAACATTTTTCATTTCATTAGATTAACTCACTTTTTCTTGTAAAAGTCATTTTCTTTAATATTTCTATTAATTAAAATAATTGTTAAGGTTATAAGTCCTTCTAGATGACTTCCACTTATCAAGACACTTAGACTTGTTGGAAGTAATTTTTCAGTGCTGCTATCATCAACACTCCCTCTTAGTGAGGAAGATACTTCTAGAAGAACCATATGTAACTAGCTTCCCCTTTGACCTTGGCTAAAATGTCCCATGCATCATCCTTCAACATGGATTTCGTCCAAATATCTTTATTTGTTGCCTCCTCAATGACATTAGTTATTAATCTTAGGTAGTTCAAAAACCTCTTCAGAGGCATGCTCTCCTGAAGTTCCTAGGAGCCTCTACATGCTCCTTAGCATCTCTTAATGTCTGCTCAAACCACCTGGGTCGTGAGAAGGAGCTGGAAGTAGCTACTATCTCCTCCCAACCTAAAGGTTGAATCCCTAAAGTGGAAGTCTCTACATGTTGTTGTCCCTTAGGAGCCTCATGCTCTTCATCCTCTATCACTACTGGTGGCAACTCATGAGACTTCCTAGATGTCAATTTCCCCCCTAACTTGACATCTCTACTCAAAACTGTCATCCTCTATGTTGATATGAAGATCATGTAAGGCTCCATATTTGTCCTCTTCTCCACAAACACATGGATGTATTCTGGGAAACCAATGATCCTTAAATGTCCTATTTATTTCTCCACTCCTATGAATTCCTCCTCAAGAGTATTTCCCCCCAATATCCTCTTAGGACTCATGTTTTACACATATACTATAGTATTGCATGCCTTTGCCCCAAAAACATAGATGGATCCTGGTCACGTATCATTTCCTTGGAAAAATCGATTATGGATCAATTCTTTCTCTTCACAAGCCCAATTTATTGAGGGTTGCACAAATTTTTCATATCCCTCTTGATCCCTACCTCCTTGTATAAATCCTTGAAGTCATTGGAGGTGTAATCTTCCCCATTATTTGACCTCAATACCTTGGTTTTTCATGCTTGTCTGGTTCTCAGCCTAAGTCTTGGAATCCTAAAATCCACTGAAGACCCCATTCTTGGTTTTCATGAAGAAGATCCAGGTTTTCCTAGAATATTTATCAATAAGAATGACATAGTATAATGCTCCTTGTATTGATTCAATTGACATAAATCCACACACATCTAAGTGACTTAGATCCAAAATCCCCTCAAACCTACTCTCACTACAAGAAAAAGCATCCTTAAAATTCTTACTAAGTACACACCCTCTATAAACACCATACTGCTCAACACTAAACATTGGGACACTAGGTACACTCTCTATAAATATTAGCAATTCCCTATGATAGGAAATGTCCCATCCTCTTATGCCACAACATGCACAGGTTTTCATTTTCATGTACCAAAGCCTAAACAGGTTTTCCCTTCAAACTATATAAGTTTCCCTCTCTAACCTGAATGGCCACTACTGTGTTTGGGCTAATATCCTTTGGATGAATGAGCACTTTCTTACTCCTGAACATTACCTCATATCCTCTATCCTCCATCCTTAAGACTGCGAGCAAGTTATTATTCTGTCTTGATACAAATAGCACATCATTGGCTTCCAATGTTCCTCCTAACTCGAGCTAGAATGATTCCCTCTCACTTCTTAGACGCAATACCATACAATCACATGTAACTATATGGATGACTTTGGTAACTATTTTCTACACCCATGTGCGACGTCATATCCTGTGTGATTTCTAGCTTTTGGTTTTGTTTTATACAACATCATATCTCGTGTATGACATTGAAACTACAATTTTTTGCATATATTTTCATCTATGTTGTTGTACTACATATTGCCACGTATGATTCCTTTTGTTGTTGCCTTCTACTATATAACCATCACCTCATTTCTTCCTACTTTTTTAATATTATTATTTCCTCAAAAGGTTGGTCCTACACTACCCCTACAACTCTTGTATTTGTATGATATTTGGCTTCTATGCATATGTGCAGTACTTCATAAATTGGGCCCTTACAGAGACAAGTTTGATAACATGTTCATTTCTTACCCCAGCTTCTAGCTAATTATTTTCTACTAATTTCCTTTCTATAAATTAATTACTTTAGTACATAAACTGAATAAAAGCATTGTTGCAATTTTAACATGTACATAAAAGGTAACAACATAAGAAAAATAATGACACCAATCTCATACACATGCACACATAAATATTTTCCCTTTAAATATGTTGTTTCATTAGATTAATCTTTAGCATATAATGGTTTAGTTTCTACTAAAATCCCCTTTGAGGAAAAATACAAACAACAAAACCTCGAGTTATTCCAACTGATCAAACCCTCTGCAAAACCTATGCTTGAATCTTGTTTGCTATTGGATCCTTCTTCCTTGTTTCCCCTTTTTCTTCTTCCTCATACTCTACAAAACTTGGAAGAATGCCCTTCTCCACCCAATCATTGAGATCATACTACCTGTGCTCCCTGGATGTGCCATTTCCCTTATCCTAGCCTCCCTTTTATAAGTTTGAGTTATTGACCGAATACACAACTCTAATATCCAAAGTGATTGATAATTGATGTTAGATCTCAACTTCGCTTGAGTTTAACGATTAAGATTCAACTAATTCACTAATGTAAATAACCTTAGAATTTCATTATATTAACATGATTTTTCTTATAAGAGTAAATTACTTTCATAATTCCATTTATTAAAGTAATTTCTAAATATATTAGGCCCTTTTAGATGACTCTTAGATGTCTAGACACCTAAACATATGTGGAAATATGTATTGCATGCTAGTATCATTAATAGTTCATTTTAAAAGATAGATAATTAGATAATTAATTAATTTTTATATACATTGTGGAGTAATGTTGTCAAAGTTGTCTTATATTTCCTATTTAATGTTTAATAAAATCATTTCAAATCTTTAGTATCGTAATGATCAAATGTTTTTCAAAATGTTTTCATGATCTTATATATAATTTATTGATGTATATTATTAATGGTAAAAATGATTCTAATCCAATTCAAATTCACCTGTCTTTTCTAAAATTTATGCAGTGATTAAAATTTCACTTCATTACATTTATGTACAATTTGGATTATACTTATTTTTTTTTCAAGCTAAATGAGTTGAAATATAGTAATTTAAGTTGAGTTCGAGGAAACTCACGAGGCACTTCCTCTCATTCTAAGGATGGAACCTATGGTAAATTAGATTATATAGAATCTCAAAGTAGTGTCATGCCACTTAGAGAAATAGAACATGTGTGAGCATAATACCAATATGTCATACAACCACTTATGATAGACCTAATTAACAACATGAGATGAATTAATATAACAAAATTCTTTACAGTTTAGATTTTACTATATATTGAAGTTGTTTTACAATATATTTTTTACGATATATTGAAGTTATCAATTAAGAGATTTAATGCGTGAGACTTTAAAATCCTATAATTTTAGGAATTTCATTACTAAAAAGCAATAGAAAGTATGAAGGCATATTCATGGTTTGATCCCCATAAGAAAAAGTTCAAAGATGGATTTGGAAACTCTACCAAGGAGGTGATTCTTTCAACTTTTGACCTTATCTTTAGATTAGATTAAGGGATTTCTTGTGAAATATCATCTTTGGTTTTCCACTTGTAAGATTTATTCACTTGAGATTTACATCAACACAACATTGGAGCTACATTCTCGCCTTTTTCCTTTTCCATTCTTGAGTTTTAACCAACATGCACGCACCTATTTCTAGGTATTCTATAGCTTGTGTACACCTCTATTTGAGCCCACGCCATTTTTCTACAAACGAAAACCCTATGCCCATGCTATATACTATGTGAACTTCTTTGGCCCACTAATAAACCTTGCATCTATTCCCTACTTGTGGGTGTTTCCTTTTGTGTGCCATACAACCAACAAATTAACCGAGAACTCAACCAAAATAAAATAAAATGTTTCTATCTTGATTTTAAAATTCAACCAATTAGTTGTTGCAGTCATATTGTCATTGGAGACAATGATGGAAAACAAGTCACAAACATAGAGAACAAATGATGAGTTGGATATTTTGCGCCAACTAGTGGAGCAATTGCAAGCTCTCCTCAAGAAAATGAACCTGTGCTCCCATATTGTTCGTAGCACAAACAATTTTGAAAATAAGACAAGTTTTGACGTGAACATGTTCCCTCTAAATTAGGGAAATACTTAAACATAGTCTAAAGGATTTATTTAATTTGTTTTGTCTTTATGTTCTGTAAATTTTACAAAATCTTATGTCTTTTGCAAAGTTTTCTCTTCCAAAGGCCCTTCGTATTTAAGGCAAGTATGTCAGCAGATAGCCATAATAGGTGACAATTAAGAAGAAGCCCTAGCCACATTTCACATTGGTTTCAAGGAAATTGTAATCTCATGATGTATAAGTTGTGACCTAGGCACACAATTTTTAATATAATATAAATTCTCGTTTGTATTAAAATAATAATAACAATGTGAATATAAATATTTTTTGGATCAAGTTAGAAGAAGAAGGGAGACAAAGCAAAATATTTTGGGTTTAAATCAAGATTATATTTATTAAAATAAATAGGTTGCAGTTAACTCTGATGCAAGGAATCTTTAGGGTAGGGGGCATTCTACATAGTATTGTATTGAAGTCGAGGGAAAACCATAATGCAAATACTGAAGAAGTAGATCTAGTATTTTGCTTTAGTATATTTCATAATCTGTTGATCTACGGTGAGAAATTCTACATCCAAACAATTGTACTATATATTAATGAAGAAGGGAGAATAATACTAGAACCATAAACAATTTTGGAAACAAGGACTAAGCAGCTAAGAAATTGAGCAATTATTGAGTAAATCATAAAATGAAAGAACCTGCTAGTAGAAGAAGCGACATGGGAAGATTATTTGTTCATGTAGAAAGCACCTACACATCATTCAAGTGTTGAGGAAATCTCTCCTTTGAGGGTGAGGGTCATGTTAATCCCTATATAAGCCCCATGTTAACCCAAAAACTCCTTATCAAGCCCCCCATATTACATTTCTATTGTTATATTATTATGTAGGTTGGAACCTCTCATGGTCCCATTTTATTATAATTATACCCTTTGTCTCCTATATATAAACTAAGCATATCTAGTCTTAGGATAATCAAATATTGTATTGTACATTGTGTTTATTGTAAAATGAGGTTTCCCCTTCAATGGGAATATAATTATTAGTTTCTTATCATTTTTATGATGTAAGGATAATTATAACAGTGTATGCAAGAACACAAGTATTACTTTAGGGAAAATTTTGATCAATACGAGTCTGCCACATCTTGAAAGCCACCAGTTGCACCAAAAGGAAATATGTTATTCCACTTTAGAAAAAATCCACCTCTAATCCTTTTTTCCATAATTGTTAGGTTTTAAATTGAACTCTAGTTATTTGAAGCCATCATTGAACCTTGATTCTAGAAATTGAAAATCTTATTCATTTTAGTAGATAAATAGTCATCTAGTCTGAAGGAGACTAGTTTGAATTTGGATTGTTTTATCACCATCCCATTTATGCAACATAAGATATCCAAACGGTTGTGGACCTTCCACCCAATTGCTAAAAGAAAACAATAAAGCATCATTAATGAACAAGAAATTCAATATGGAAATCCCTCTTCCCACCTAAATACTTTATACCATTTTTCTTGTCTTTGCCTCATTTAATGCTTGGCTCAACACCTTTGCTACCAATAGAAAAGGGTAAAGAGACAATGGGAAACACTATCTAAGTCATCAGATAGATTTATAGAAGGAGAAGGTCAAGCCATTTATTAAAATTGAGAAGGAGGTTGAGGTCACACAAATAATGATCCACTTCCCTGGACGAAGAGAGAAACCCAAATGGAGCATGAGAAGTCTCAAATACAACTATAAGACCTAGTCATATGCTTTTAATATGTCAAGTTTGAGGACCAGGAAAAGATTGTGAATTCTTAATAAAATGGAGTCCCTCTTGGGACAAACCAATTTCCTTATGTATTAGTCTCATTTACGAAAAGCCAAACTACTTTGGAGAGATAAAATTGGAGAGGATTAGTTATAACTGTTGGTCGATAAAATCACCCATTTTCACTCATATTTACCTCTTCCTTTTTATCCATTTCATAGCTTTATGAGGTCAGCTTATATCTCAAAAAAACAAAGGTATATTAAATTGGCATGTCTTCGTGAAATGTTGATTAATGAAGTGTACTCCTAGGGAAACACTGCTTATATGGGTTTCCGATTGAATTCTCTTGCATAATCATGACGAATGATGCCCAACGAGATACGAGTAAGCATGATGTTGTTAATGAGCTGGCAGCACTATTGAAGGATGGGACTGTTAAAGTTGTTCAACTATCAAGGAGATGATAAATCAACTCTCACTGCTATCTTTGCATTATGTTTCTACCTGAACAATCATTGTATATTTTGTAGAAATTCGCACTGTAGATCACCTGATAATGCAATACACTAAAGCAAAATACAAGATCTACTTCTACAACCAATTTAGCGGAAGCTTAATCGAATATGAGCAAGATCAATAAAAACACATATAACAGATGAAGAGAAAGCAATCAAATGAAATAGAAGAATAATCTTGGGGAAAGCCTCAGACTAAAACCCTAATATTATTTATATCATACAAGTGGAAATATAGTCCGGATTACAAAAAGAATCAACTCACAAGCTATCTTGCTCTCTCTGCAATCCCTCTGTTGTTCAGAAAAAATCAAAGGCTTCTCACAAACCTTCTCCTTTGTCCTCCAAGCCTCCTATTTCCTTGTGCAATTTTTCCTGAGGTCCAGTGCTTCCACAAGTGTGAATTCCCACCTCACACTGCTCACTTCGCTCATAAATAATTGCACAAACTTGAAGGAGATAAATCCTTCTCCATGGATGAGCTTCCTTTATAGGAAAAATGCATCCAAATGATAGTACAGTGTCCCTCCTCCGATCTCAACTGGCTCTCTATCTGAACTGGCATGCATGAGTTATTCATGAGAGAATATCCAGTTATCTGAAGAACAACGGTTATATGAAAGCATGCATTAACTAACTGAACTCACATTAATTTAAACAAACTGTTTAAATCAATCTAACTAGACTTGACTCAGTTAACTGAGCCAACTAATTACAACTCAAATTAGAACTCATCCTTCTCTCTTTAACTGATGGATAAATTCCTCGATTAATAGAGAAACTGTTACATGTCCTCACATAGACTTCATGTTTGATTTTTCACAACTAATTAACTCATGGTGAATTAATTAATTTATTTGCAAACAGCTGTTAAGTTCAAATTCGAATTTTACTTCCTATTTCTAGTCCAGGGACTGACTAAAATAGGAATCCATCCTAAACTGCTAAAAATAGAATGTTATTTTTAGCACTTCCATTTTTCATTCCCTGTTGCTCAATCCAGCACTGTACACAAACTGCTATTTATAGCAGTGCTATTTTTAGTACTTCTTATTTTAGCATTTCTTCTTGCCATTTTCAACATATTTTTGGGTAGACATGATTGCCACAATTTCTAAGTTTGTTAATTACTATTCATCTAACGATAAATTGTATAGGCAAGGCTCAATGAAGCTGAATGAGAAACTTTTCCTTTGGACGTGTATCAGCAAAAATTTGATTGTAATTTCTTTTTTATTAATGCAAATTCCAGTCTTCTATGATCCTGTGTGATCATTAACTCTCTGCCACAACCCTAATCAGAGAGTTGGGTCCACTCTCTTGATCAGGTGCTGTTGGAATTTAATCATATGAATAGGTATGCATTTTGATTATGTTATTAGTGTTTTGTAATTACTGTTCTTTCTTTACTATTTTGTAATTTTGTTGAGATTTTGAATTGTTGTTACTCCAGGTTGTTCTTATTGTTATTTGCTTGTTGTTACCTAATTCGTAGCATTTGTTGGGCCTTGTATTTTTTGAATGCTCAATACTGGTTAGGGAACCTGTGGCTTTCATATACTTTGCACGATAATCTTGAAACAATTAACGAACACTGGATTGACAATAAATGTGGAAGGGATTGTATCTATAACTCATATTTGAACACCAATATTTTGGTGTCGTTTCCAACCATACGATCTTACTCAACTTCATGCTAGTCACAACAGGTCTAAACCTGATCTGTGGAGGAGACGGTTTGCATGAGAACATGCAACCAAGCCAGTTGGGGGGAGATGTTGGTCATTAAAATTACCCATTTTCACTTACCTTTACCTCTTTCTTTTTATCCATTTCATAGCTTTTATGAGGTCTATTTATAGCTAAAAAAATGAAGGTATATTAAATTGGTATGTCTTCTTGAAATGTTGATTAATGAAGCATAGTCCTAGGGGAACATTGCTTAGGTGGCTTGCTGACTGAATTATCTTGCAGAATCATGATGAATTATGTTTAGCGAGATACGAGTCAACGTGATGTTGTTAATGAGTTGGCAATGCTATTCAAGGATGGGACTGTTAAAGTTGTTCAACTTCCAAGGAGCTCATAAAGCGACTCTAATTTCTATCTTTGCATTTTGTTTATACCTAAACAATCATTGTATATTTGTGGGTAGGCATGATTGCCACAATTTCTAAGTTTTTTAATTACTATTCAGGTAATGATAAATTGTATAATAAGGCTCAGCGGAGAAGAATGAGAAATGTTTCCTTTAGACTTGTAACAACATAACTTATATTATAATTTATTTTTTATTAATGTAAATTCTAGTCTTCTGTAATCCCGTGTGATCTTTAACTCTCAGCCACAACCCTGATCAGAGAGTTGGGACCACTCTCTTGATCAGGTGCTATTGGAATTTAATCATGTGAATAGGTATGTGTTTTGGTTATGCTATTAGTGTTTTATAATTACTGCTCTTTCTTTATTATTTTATAATTTTGATGAGATTTTGAATTGATGTTACTCTAGGTTGTTGTTACTATTATTTGCTTGTTCTTACTCAATTCATATCATTTGTTGGGCCTTGTGTTTTGTGAGTGCTCAATACTGGGTAGGGAACCTGTGTCCTGCATAGACTTTTCACAATAACCTTGAAACAATTAACAAAACCTGGATTGACAATAAATGTTGAAGGGATTGAATCTATAACTCATATTTGAACACCAACAATAACTTCATCACAATAAATTTAGACATGATCGTATACACACATTTACATAAGGGTATTGACCTATAGCCATCTAGATTTTTTGGATGGTCTAATTTTAGTATTAAGTGAATTCAGGTCAGGCTAAGACTTCTAAGGATCTTACCTATCAACCAAATACATCCACAAATTTTAAAAGGTGCTCCCCCAACAATTCAAAGAAATCCAAATAAAATTCAGCAAGCCACCCATCTAGACTAAGGCACTTGTCCTTTTGAAAGCACTAGAGTACCTTTGGCAACTCCTCCATTGTAAGTAATTAGAAAATGTCCTCATTTTCCACTTTCGCAATCATTCTAGTGAAAAAACAAATCACCTTCAAAATTTCATTAGTATTGGCCCTCTCATATTCCTTGAAGATGTCTAGGAAGTGAGAACACCTAGAGCTACTAGTCCCTTCAATCCTCTAACTTTGTTCCCCTCTAGGTCCTTCAATTATCATATAGTGTTTTGGCTCTTCCTAAGTTTGTGATTTTGTGGAAAATATTAGTGTTCTAGTCTCTCGAAGGCATCCATGTGGCTCTACTTTTAATGTGGAAACCCTTATCCTTGTCCCATAAGAGCTTGTTTTTCTAAAATCGGAAGTTGTTGGTGTTCCATAAAACCTATTAATCAAACAAACCAATAAAATTATCCTTATATAATACTTACATACTATGTTCCACTATCTTGAAATGTCCCTCTTGGGTCTTTAACCTTTATGCTACCAAAGGCAACATTTTTTTTTTACCAACCTTAATGAGCCTGTCAATTGTATGCAAGTTGAATCCTTATAATGCACATCAATGGATTTCCAAGAAGACTTGACTATCTCCTGGAATTCACCTGTTTTTTTTACCACTAGGGATTGTACTTATATGGACCCTTCAATTTTTCATCTTCCATACCTAGTTCTAGGAAAATTGAAATGTTATGATAGCACCGCAAGGTATCCACCCATCACCTAAAACTTGTTAACTTGTCCTAAAAAACAAGATTTACTAGAAATCTATCCAAAGTACTCAGTGACCCTGCCCATCCTAGCTTTTTTGTTTTTCCATTTGTGCTTCAATTCTAGTGGCTTTATGTCTACCCATTTAATTGTCTCATAGTGATCAAGAAAAAATCAAGCAACCTTTTATGGTGAGCAGTTGAACCATAAAGCTCCCCTTTATTAAGTGTAAGGTTAAAGTCTCCACCAATGATTAGATTTTTTGTCTTCACCCACTATGCCAAGAATAACCTCAACCAAAAAACTCATTTATCATCTTAGAGGCCATAGACATTCAACAAAGTCAAAGTAAACAAAAAAATCTTACACCAAACCTATATAGACAGTCCTAAAAACATAACAAAAGAGTTGATTAAAGAAAGGTTCAAAGACGAGTTGGTGATAATTCCTCATGAAGACCTGTTCACATCCAATGTAAGAAAATCCCAACCCACCAATAATTTTGTCAAGTCTACCCATTCCCATATTTTTTTTATATAAACAACACATATGGATTATTATAATATAACATCTACTTGAGAGTCAAGTTTTTGGCCTAACCCCCTAGGTCTATAGACATAAGCTTCACAGGGTAAACCCGACAAGAGCTTTATCTACTTTAAGAAGCCCATATATGAGTCATTATTTACCATGAATGACGTCCTTAGTTTCTCATTCCTATGTTTTCTTCAGAGTCAACTTTTTTCCTATCCAAGACCCCCTGGCTCCTTTTGGGCGTCCTGCCCTAACCCTCCTAAGACTTGGGATTCTTACAAGGTCATCTAAGGGATAAGGTGGGAATGGCCTCCCCCATGAATCCTATAAGCATACATCCCTTAGAAATACTCTTCGCCAAAAAATAAACCGCCTTAGCACTAAGCCAAAATTCTTAGTCAGGTTTACTATTAAGGGGGCCTTGTCATGTAATTTGACACCAAAATCCAAGTGTCTTATATGGTTAGGGTTAACTGGCCCTAGCTTCTCAATGCAAAGCATGTCTACATCACCCCTAACTTTAGTAACTAATCTCCAAAATCAGGTTTTGAATTTTAAGAGTAAGATGGAGAGGAATTACCCGATGCAAATTTCGTTTGTTGCCATACAAGGTCTAGATTGTGTAGTTGTGATGCCAAGAATTTTAATGATCCCAAGGTGTCAAGAGGGACCCCCACCAAATCATCTCGAGAGCGAGATTCCATGCCCAAAGGGATTGAGATGTCCACAACCACCAAATCCTATTGTTGTAACATATTCTCTCCCCCCTTCTCGACAAAATCCCTACTTAGTATTTCTTCCTTTCTAGGGTTAGATGACTTCTCTAAGAACTCCTTCACCTTTGTATAAGGAGATAACCCTTCATCCTAGTGGACCAAATTTTATTTTTGAAAGTGATATCAAAATATCGGATTATATGGTCATAGGTATGGCAATGCACACAATAGAATATGAAGTTCACATAGTCAAGTATCTATGTGTAGATCTTATTCCCTAACACCATGTCCAAGGACTTGCATAACCCTTGATTAACATCAACTTTGGCCAATATTTTTGCTACTAAACTGATATTACTGGATTTATAAATATCATAAGAGAGAAATAACTTACCCAAAGTATCCCAAATATCCTTCAATGAGAGGTTCAACCAATGTTTGATCAACAAGCTTGACAATTTAATCCATACCCCTGTAAACTTCATAAATTCATCCTTTGCATCAAAACACGAGTACCATTGTTTAAGGGATATATATGCCCTATCCAAAAACCAATATTCCTTTAATAGCTTGTGTGCATCCTTATCAAATATGAAGATAAACCCTACTTAGCCCTCAGTGAGTTGATGAAAAATTGGCCCATAGCCCATAAAAGGCACGTGGTTTTCCTAGATCCAATCATTTAATCATCTATTGGAGAGTCTTCAACCTATGAATTTTCCTACTAGCATCTTCTTTGCCAATAACCCAAGCTAGCTGACGTTCATGGCATCTCCAGTTACCAAAGAAATGTCACCCTTGCATGATTTTATCACCCATTTCTTCTTTTATTTGTAAGCTTCCCCACCATGTGGAACCTCACCACCCCACAATTCTCCTACCAACACTTTGGGACCCAATAATCCCTATGTTTGTCTTGTCTACTCTCAACACTAAAATTCAACCATAACCTACTATCTGTGGGAAAGGAACTCCCTTTAAGGTGACACCAATAATGCTCTTATATAAGCCATTACTGCTCACTAGCAAGGTGCTTAGGACCTTGTGATTTTCATCGTTCCTCCTCAATGCGCTGACGGGAAGAGATGTTGTAAATGACAACTAACCTTCAATAAAGTCCACATGACCTTGTGCCAATGAATTGGTTGATTGTCCACCTACCACTAAATATGGAAATGGATACAGAACAAACGTTAAATAACTATATTTGGAAATCTTTAAAAACCAATATTTTAGTGCCACCCATGGTAACCAAAATGTCCTCCATTAGCGAGTTCTCCAAATAATTGACAAATTGAAGGTGGTGGTCCATGTAAAAGTTGTATTTCTCATTAGTACCATCTCCATCATGTTTGATTGCATTGTATGGTTGAATGTTCCATCAATTATATAATATTACACCAAAATAACTTCATTATTATTCCTATCGCAGTAGGATATAACACATTCAAAAAAATGCGTTGACCAAAATTCTTTTAATTGGACCAAAACATTAAATCCCCATCTGTAATGTTAACCTTATAATTAAAAAATAATTTATTTGCTGGATTATTTTAAATCTATTTTTTTAGGCTGTGATTTGTTGGCTTTCCTACAGTATTATTAAGTCATGATTGTAGATTTATACTTCGCCGACTTGAGCTCGTACTACTGACTCCAACATGAAACATCATAGAACCACCTGATTATTTCTCGGGGATTAACTTTTCGCATCACATGACAGGAAAAGTCTAAATTATAGTACAGTTAATAAACCAAGGAATTAACTTGTGGCTTCTCCTTCGCATGCTTTACAATCTCTTCCACTCTCTTCAGACCAACTGTACTTCTTTCATCTGAACAAGAATTTATTCTGAGTTTGAAGGCTTTTCTGTAATGTAAGTGCATCGAGTGGGAGATGCCTTGAATCATAAATGAGATGTATTGAATTATTTATGATGTCTTTTGGAGTCTTACTCTCAAATTTCAATCTAATGCTTGCAACAAGTACAATATTAAGCAATTTCCTACCTGCAGCAAGTACAATATCAAGTGGGGGCAGTTCAGGGTTCGAATCCCTAAATGAACGTAGATATTTTCAAAATTTTCTCTTGTTCCAGGTATTGTTGTGATTCGTAACATGGAATCTAGTAGCAAGAAAGGGCCATTCATGCTGAATTTATTCGTGATGAGGCATGGAGAAACAATGGACAGTTACCATCCGGAGTGGAATCGCTCAGCACAGAGGCCCTGGGATCCTCCATTGACTGACGCTGGCAAAATAGATGCTTGGGAGACGAGCGAAACCTTGAGAATGCAGGGGTAGAATATAACTAGGGTGATTTGTTCCCCGTTCTTGCATTATATTCAGACTGCGTCCGAGGTCATTATAGCTCTCTGCGTTGTGCAAGATTACGCCCTTGCCATCGATCCTTCTAAGGTCAAAGCAACGAAGTTTGAATATGGTTTTCTTTTAGGTTTTTCTTTGCAATGGCATATTTATTGAACTTTTGGCAGGC
Source organism: Pinus taeda (assembly GCA_000404065.3). Lineage (NCBI taxonomy): Eukaryota > Viridiplantae > Streptophyta > Pinopsida > Pinales > Pinaceae > Pinus > Pinus taeda. The sequence goes on from APFE030753412.1 coordinate 16,127, forward strand.
TTAAGCGCATTTAGTTCAACTCTGTTCTTTCAATGTTTCTTAAGGATTGTGCAAGTTTTTCAAGCCAACAATACAAATCTCTTTAAATGGTGAATTATTTCCATTGTGAAATAGAGGTTTTCAACTACAAGTAAAAGTAAGAAAGTGCAGGTGCAATGTGCTTAACTGTCATGTTAAATTCATGTTGAATATTTTGGAATATTATTATTATTATTATTATATTATTATTATTATTTTTTTTTTTTTTTTTTTTTTTTTTTTTTTTTTTTTTTTTTTTTTTTTTTTTTTTTTTTAATTCAAAAATTTTAAATGTTACATATTTTGGTCTATTTAATTATTTTGTATTTTCGATTCTTTATTTAATTATTTTACATTTTTAAATTTATATTCAATTTCAATTTTTAAAGTAATACAATTATAAAATTGCCGTATAAATTCTCAAATAACATATAAAATTATATCATATAAAAAATAATATCAATTAATATATATTAACTACAGTGACTAACCACATTTCTTAATATATTTATACTAATTTATTATTAATCACATTTTAATTTTGATTCCAAAATCTCACTTTTAATTACACTCGTTATATTTTTCATGTGAAAATTTATATTGTTAAATGGTTGAGATCATAAACGAACTTCAATGATGACAATTTTGGTCAACATACTTGTGGACTAGACTCAAAATCCATTGATATAATTCCCACCAACTTGATAGAATTCCCACCTGTAGAAATTTTGAATAATTTAACACATATTCAATGGAGATTATCCTGATCATGTACTATTGCGGAAAACATACACAATACATAAGCTCCTCTACGTTGATCATCAATATAGCAGCATCAATAACACAAAACATCAAGAGCATTCACACATTAACACAGTATGTATCCCGGGGAAAGCATCTCGCTAAAAACCCCAACTATCTGTATATTAATGATTGAGTCATGTAACATTACACAGCATAATATTTCTCACAAGTATCTCCACCTCTGTTACACACAATACAGCTCAGATCTGATCTCCAAATCTCTTCCACTGCTTGCCTGCCTCCACTGCTCAATACCTGCTCAAGAACTAATGAGAATGGCTCACCAAACTCGTTTTCCACCTGCAAAATAGTCACTCACGCTTTGTGGACGTGAGCATAAGCTAAAATGTGGGAAAATACGTGGGCAAACTCATTGGCATACTCAGTCCCTTGATTGTGCAAGATCTGGTGCAAAACTATAGTCACAACTGATAGCAATCTGATTCTCTACCACCCGTCCCTGTTGAACTGAACATGCACTGACATGCAACTGAGTTAACTGATGTATTCATTAGTTGTATTATGAGTTAATAACTTGTGAATTAATTAATAACTAATTCACCCAACTCATCTCTAGTCTATTCGCCAGTTAGACTAAATACAACCGGTTTAACAAAGCTAAACTGAACACAACTCCATCAACTGCACCTCCAGTCCACTAAACTCAACTCACTTGAGTTCTAACTGAAGTCATGCATGCAACAACTCAACTGACTCATAAGAAAAGCGTATTTCCTTCTGACAGCTGCATGTGCCACCTCTGTAGCTCAAACTGAAGTGCTCCAAGAGAATAAGACAAAGTTTATAGTCCAAATATTATTGTGAGATAATAATATTTGACTTTTCTATTTTTGACAGCCAGTCTAAAAATAGACTTGATCACTCACACTGTGATCACTCACACTTTCATCAAAAATAGAAGTCCATCTATTTTTCCAACCTGATCAATCATCCATAAACAGCAACCTGCAATCCATAGACATGATCCATATGTCTAAAAATAGACATAGTCTAAAAATAGACTTGCGCCAAAAATAGCCTGCGGGCCCACTTAGTGAAGGCGACTCTTTTTCACTA
>APFE030753414.1:19133-32747 GCA_000404065.3 Pinus taeda
AGGAGCGTTTTTTTCATTTCCGCACATTCCCGCACTTTGCCAGCGCCTTCATCAACTTTTTTTAAAAAGGTCATAACCTCTTCATCCGAAAGTCGTTTTCATAACCATTTTTTTTTTTAACCAGCCTAATTTTTCGAGCTCTTTCCATTGGAACACTTAGTTTCAGCACATATAGCTTTAGTTTCTGTCAAAATGGAAAGTTCATGCCAAGTTATCCTTGACAGCACCAACTACTTCCAATGGTGGTCCTACATTGTGGATTTACTTAGAAGTAAAGGTCTTTACCGAATAGTCACAGGCCAAGAAACCAAGCCAAAAGATGAAGAGAAAGCAGCCAAATGGGAAAATAGGCAAGATAAGTCATGTGGGTTGATAGGGATGTCTATCTCTCCCGATCTTAGATTCCATATTGCTGAACTTGATACTCCTGATAAAGCAATGGAGCAGCTTACTAAAGTTTTTGGAATAAAAAATGAACTTAGAGCCCATCAGCTTGAAAATGAGTTGCTTACATTAAAACCCAATGATTTTTCTTGCATTGAAGATTTCTTGTCCAAGTTCAAGACCATTAGACTTCTCTTGGAAGGTGTTAAAGTTAAGAAAGAAGACAGTGCCCTTATCTCTTGCATTCTTACTAAGTTGGGACCAGCCTACTCTGTGTTTGATTATACTGAAACCTTTTCCCCCGTTGGGACCAGCCTACTTTGTGTTTTGCACGCAGGGTTGTGGTGGCCAACCCTTCATCAAAATTCAAAAGCACATTGCAAGGCATGTGATGTATGTCAAAGAACGGGTAAGCCATCGCGAAGGGACGAGATTCCTTTGAATCCACAAATGACGTTGTAGCCCTTCGAAAAGTGGGCGATCAAATTTGTAGGACCTATCAAACCTCAAGGAAAGACAAGTGCATGATATATTATCACCGCAACAAAGTACTGTTAGCTTTGCTATATTCCGCAATATTCGATGGATTGAAAACTAGGCATGGCAGTACTGGATTTTTCTTTCGAGAGGTTTGCAGCAGTTGGTTTCATCTTTCCATTCATCCTCCTCATTCTTCTTTAAACCCCTTCATATTTTTTTTTCTCCCAAAACCGTGTGTAAGCCCCTCTCTTGTCTAGCCCCTCAGCGCTAAGGTAGAAGCCCATATAACTGCACATATGCAAAAAGGCGCTACCCGCCAAATCCTCCCCTGTCACATCAGTCATAAACTTATGCATTTAACCTCCACTGTCTGATCGTCCGTCGCATAATCCTACGACATACGCTTCCCCTGCCGCCGAGACATGCTTGCACTTTAACCCGCGGGGAAAGTGGTTTTCCGCCCGTCATATCCGCCATGTGTCAACCATATATTCGTATCATGCACCTATTGTACATATACCACCATCTTCGAAAAGCGGTGCAGGGATACAACTTACCACCCGTTTCGTCCATCCTCGTGTGTTATCTCCCGCGCTAGTATCTCACCCGATGGCCGTCGGATCTGCCCGACCGCGATCCAACGGCCTACGTTTGTCCATTTATGTTCTTTTCCTGATACCTCTTGTGAGTCGATCTCCGTCGTCCACCTCTGTGATCCAAAGGCCAATTTCCATTCTACATCCTTCCCGGCTATTCACGTCCATAACCATTCTGCACTCCCGAAGGAAGAAGATGGCCAGCTACCTGTACCCAATGCAATTAATCCTCAACAACTGCATTCAAGAGCACTATGGCCAAAGAACAAAAGGACACTCCTCGGGAAGTTCACAACATTTATCAGTTATGGATCATTCTTCCATAGGACATTCTACCTGCTCAGAAAGGACAACCAAGTACCAGAAAATGTCAAATGTATTTATTTAAGCATCAGATTGTAGCAGAGATTTTGATCAAATAGTTAATGTGGTTGGTGGTCCATTATGACTCCCCCACGCATAGGATAGCAGATCTTTTTTGTAATCAACCTCTATATATATCGAGGACATCGATGTAATCAGGGATGATGGTTGTTGTTTTGATGTGAGGTTCAACTTCTGGAGACTGTAACTACTGTGATACTTGCAGCGTCTGGTCTTCATTTTCAGCTAATACAAGCTTCTTTTGTTGTTAATTGCCCACTTTCTGTTTCTACTCTTTTCTAGGTTGTGCCTGTTATGCATTTGTTCATGTGCTATAGATGTTTAGCATTAGAGGGGCTGTCATCCCACCTCTGTGTTTGGATCTAGCATGTATCATTGAATTTGTATGCAAGTTTCTATTATCTTAATGCCAGAGAGTTGTCATCCTATCTGTGTATTAGGAAACAGATTTACGGACCTCTTTATTGGTTTCAGTCGGCCATCACAGGGTCTTGTGCATCTGCTGGTGTGGTCAGTATTCTCCATACTCACCTAATCCTCAAACTGTGAGTAATTAGTGGTCTAAAGCCTTGTATTCTGGGGGTGTTCACCCATTTCTGGAGTTAAGCATAGTAGAAGTGGTTATCTGGCTTGAACAAGCATCATTCCTTCCATTCACCCATTTCCCACATCATGTTGAGTTTTTGTAATGTTCCCGAGCATCTTCGAGATACAACCTAGGAGAGTTTCTTGGGGTGATAACAAGTACCTGACTCATTGGGTAGAAGCGCAACTGGTAAATGATTGCATGGCTGCGATGGCCACGAATTTTTTGTTTGAACGCATACTAATTTGATTTAGATGTCCGAAGATCTTGATGAGAGATCATGGTACACATTTCCTGAATGAGACGATCAGCGTGCTAATGGAAGAATTTCAGGTGTATCATCCGAAAATCACGTCGTATCACCCACAGGCTAATGGGACCATAGAATTGTTTAACAAAGTACTGGAGACCGCGCTGACGAAGGTATGTAATGCACAACGAAGTGATTGGGACCTACACGTACCCATAATATTATGGGCTTATAGGACAACATGCAAGAAACTAACGGGACAAACACCTTTTAGGCTTGTCTATGGAGTAGAGGCCATAATGCCTATGTAGTATATCATGCCTAGTCTGCACATAGAATCACTCATAGGTTTGATGGACCGCGGAGCCCTAGAGAAGAGGCTCGCAGAGTTAGAAGAACTCGAAGAAGAGCGATTTTTGGTTGGATTCCACCAGCAAGTACAAAAGCAGCGCAAAAGGCTTGACATGATCGACATATTAAGTTACGCACCTTTAAGGTGACTGATTTAGTGTTGTTATATGATAGTAAGTTTGATAAATTCTTAGGGAACCTCAAAATGCATTGGATGGGACCATATGTTATTAAGGAGATCACAGATGGTAGCGCGGTGCAGTTGGTGAAATTAAATGGCGAACTCTTCCCAGGAAAAGTAAATGGTAGTCGTTTGAAGCCATACACAGGTGGCAGGGCCATATGAGTAGCTGCAGGAAGCACAGTCTTAGTGCTTCAGGCAGTTGAAAGGAGGCATGGGACTATAAACTACTATGCCCGAGAGCTGCTTGATGTTAGGACTATGCGCAGTACCGAAGTGTCACAGGGTCCTCGACAGCGCGAGGGTAGCTACGCTGCCACACGAGTTGGCAGAAAGTGACTGTTACAGTCACTATTCATGATGTGATGCTTGGTTTGAGGCCAAATGGAGTGGGCGGCCGACATTTAAGGCAAAATTTATGGGCTAGATTCTTGAAACTCTATCACCAAGTGAGCATTAATGGACCGAATGTGGGGGGAATGGTCGAATTCAAATTCAAAAGGCACTATAAATTGCAAAGTGTTGCCCAACAAACAACACTTGGTCATTTGATAATTGAGCTGTTGCGCGCCCATAGACTCATGATCCCAGATTTGTTTGATATTTTGAAGTCGAAGGCATTGTTTGAGCACTTACTTAAGCTGTTGAGAGAATTGTGGAATAACAGTATGGCATCACCTGAGGAAGCCATGGATACTGAATTGATGGTCGTTGAGGAGGCCGCCCAGGCCATGATGGTAGGAGAATCCCCAGAAAGTGCCGATATAGTTGCAAAAATACCTAAATCACCGCACATGTTGAGACCTAAGAAGACAAGCAGCCTATGGTCTCGATGCTTGTGTCGCCTAGGAATCCATTAAGGACAAAGCTTACAATGGAGGAAAAGGGGAAGGTGATCAATTTGGAAGCTAATGAGGAGGAGGAAGACTTTGAAGAAATCCTGGTAGAAGAGGAGGAGGACGTAGAGATGGAGGTGGAAACCTAGGGTGCGGACCCTCTGATCAGGCTACCCACATATGTTCCTCCGTGGAAGGGGAAAGAGAAAGAGCTCTCTGCAGACTCCACTACTCCCCGATGACATCATTTTTGATGGAGGGCACTTGGGGTGAGTTCCTATGCTAAAATTTGAAAACTGTGATCTTGTGGACCATGAGAAGTTCCCACATTCGGCAACCACACAGCTAATGCACCAGAAGAAAAACACACTGACGGGAGTCATCGAGTTGGAGCCGCACAAGTGGTTGTGAGGTGTAGAGAAAGAGGGATTGTTAAACCTGCTCTAGGTGTCACATTACCATCGTGCCCTAGTGACTATTTTAATCATCAAGCAGTTGCTCTGCCTGGTGCATGACAGGTGCTTGTGGCTAGCGGAGCCCATCCCCATCATGGATCATCTGATTCACAGAATTACTCAGCTCCCTTGCAAAGGGGAGGACCAAGAAAACATCTCCGAGGGTAAAAGTGATGATTTGGCCATCGTGGTGGCCATGAAGAAAAAGTTCAAGATGGAGAAGAAGAAGAGAGGGTACGCAATTTCCAACATCAACAACACTGCGGTCAAAGTCATGAAGTAGATACTAGCTTGGAAGGTTATGCGGAAATGTCACGCAGATGAGGTGCCTGAGCCAGTGGTTGTACTTGCCACACAATGCACAGAAGGGGTCTAGCTTAATTGGGCCTACTACTTGTGCAGAGAATTCCTTGAGAACTGCCACGAGGCATAAGAGTAGGGGAAGACTCTCCATTATGCATGGATGTTGTTGTCCATCATGCTGGTGGCATGGGAATTGCTCCAGGAAAACCAGTTCCCCATGATTGCGCAGAACCTTCTGAAGGCAGTGAAGTACGCTTCACCCTGGGCAACCAAATATGCACAAAGAATTAGGGACAATAAGATATTCTCGGTGTTCATGGAGATGAACATCAGAATGGGGATTCACCACAAGCCACGGTTATCGCCCAATGTTTATAACAGTCTTCAGAGCTTCGCGGAGTTTCAGGTGGACTTGCATCACATATACATCAGGGCACGCAAGGACCCCGCAAAGACATGGAACGAGCTCTCTTATCTAGCGACGGACAACGTCATATTCGTCATTCTGGAGTCATCGCCACTGGAGTGGTGTGCTCCAGCTAGCTCCACAATGGAAGTAGATAATTCCACTGTGCAGAGGGAAAAGGATGATGCAAACAGTGGATGGCACAGTTGGCAGAGAAGAGAAGGAACAAAGGAGCAACAAACAAGGCACAGGAGGCACGCAACGCTGTGAAGGCATCGAAACAACAGCAGATGGTAGTAGAGAAGGAGCGCGAAGGCCAAAAGTCGCGTTCGACCGAACAGGAAACAAATACGAAGGAAGGTGGCGTAGACCCGTAGACGGTAGTCACACGCCTGAAACAACAACGCCCAAGAGAGCAGGTGGGGCCACGGAAGAAGTCGAAGGCCTCAAAGACTTATTTTTACCCGATCACCCTCACTCAGGGGAATCTACATGAAATTGAGGAGACGGTGAGGGACGTCAACTTGGAGGCCCTCCAGTAGTTTCCGGAGGAACACCAGATGGTGTTGGGGACTCTCTGAGAGCAGATACAAGAGTTGCAAGTGCACACTCCACAGGTTGGTATTATGTCAACCAACCTCGCAGTAGGCATGGCTGCGGTTGAGGAAATGTTGCACGCCCAAAGGACCAACACTATAGTGTTGTCAGAGGGAGAACTTGTGACAAAAAATGAGGCCAAGAGGCCTATGGTCAGCGGGTTGAAGGGATTTGGAATAAATATGGTTGTGCTCCCTCAAGAGACACTCTATGTTTTGTAGGATGGAGTTACTGCAGAACTGTGATCCAGGGAGGGTCGCACGCTCCAAGTAATGATCGAACAGTGCACTAACATTGAACATTTGATCCTGCAGCATGACAAGGTAGTGGCATAGAACCAGTAGATTGTGCAAGTGGTCGACGAAGCTTGCCAGAAGGTCCCGGAGCTGGCCATCCAAGTAGAGGAACTAGTGGAGGTGTGCATCTGGAAAATAGTAGCAGGGGTGCGCGAGGCTAAGGAAGAGATGGCCAGGGTTCAGCTGGAGTTGAACCTTCAGGTAACCGAACTGCAATTAAAGGCACAGCCTTCAACCCCTCCAAATGTTAAGGAACAGCACGCTAGCACCATTACAACAACCATAGTGGAGGTCAATAGTGTAGTAAAGGACTACACAAAGCAGTTCGAGGAATTTTTTGAGGTTCTCACTACTCTAGAGGAGGACCCGAACATACATCGCCTAAAAACAGAGGCACACGAGCTATAATTGAAGTACGATGAAGTAAAAGGGACCACACAAACAGTTTCCCTTACATAGAGGCCCGCATAGATGCAGCAGGCGAGAGTGCTCAAGGAGTAGGTGGATGTTGCTTGACACAAGGAAATAATTTTGAAGTCATGCTTACAACCATGGATTGATAAGGCATTCGACATTATAGCCTCTATTGAATCAAAGCTCGCGAAAATGTAAGGAACATAGGAACAAGTTTAGGAAAGCAATTCAGCTACAACGGTCTCTGAATAGCGCATCCAGGAAGTATAGCAGGCAACCGCTCAATGCATTGCCGATCTTGCAGTGATCCAGGCAGAGTTGGGAGGTCTTCGCACAAAGATCTCCACACCGACATAGTGACTCGAGGGCAAGTCACAATTTTTGTGTTGGGGTCTTGTTAAGTGCAGGATCCCCCAAGGAAAGTTTTGGGGCTTAGAGCTCAGATTTTGGTCACGAATTATAACTTCGATGTAAAGACTCCGCATTTTGTGGGCACGAAGCGTGTAGCCCTTAAATGAGTCATAGGGTTGTCCACCCTTAATTTTGTAATTTAATGCTGGCAGTAGAGATCTACCCATGGTCAGTGACCATGGGATTGTATAAATAGAGTGAGGCTCTAAGTACTTAAGAGATCAATCATCAAGTCTAAGGATGAAGAGTTGAGTAATATCTAAAGTGTAAGGTCTAGTTTTGGGTCATAGAGTAGAAGAAAGCTCTGCCACTGAGTGCACAGAGGCCTAGTAGTTTGTAGCTGAGTGTCAGGGTGAGTCAAGTCTGTAACCATTGGAGCATTAATAAAGAGAAGCTTTATATCATTCCTATGTATTTATTCCCTATTTTATGCATTGAATATATTGGGTATAAATTGCATTTCTACTATTTATGTAATGCGCGAACATATATAACTGTGTTGATTAAGTGAATGTGAGATAGAATAGCTACTTATGTGAAGTTAACTAAGATATTAATAAGATAAGTAAGATACGTGGTATAGTTTGGGGAATTAGCACAAGTCACTACCATAGTAGCGCGAAATCATCATAGCCCATGGTTAGGGCTGCGGGAAAGGTGATTGTAACAGATCGCGAAGGTATTAAGGCTCAAATCAGTGCGCGAAGTGACCTATGTGAAGGTAGGCACAATTGGACTAAATCGACACCTCAGACATCTAAAGGGTGCAAAAACTTGGTTCCAGCATCCCCCCATACTTCTTTGGGTGAGACTTCAGTCCGTGCTCTGTGGGCTGATGCCGAAAGGACCAGTGGTGTAGGGATTTTTTTGGCTAATTAACTGTGAACCTGGTTCAGGCCCCATCAAGCCAACAAGCAACTATCCCAAGAAACACAGCTACTCCTAAGCAGAAGGCAACAGAGAAGGAGTGATGCAGAGGGCCTGCGTCATCATTTCGAGCTAGAGAGAGGGCCAATGCAGAGGCAAAGAGAGGTAGAAGAGACTCACGAAGAGCCACGTCATCCTAATCATCTAGGTATGCTTGATGCAGTTGGCCAGAGGAGTGAGTCAGCCTTTGCCAAGATTGTGTAGAGATAGAAAGCTCAGTTTCTTCAGTTGTCAGGGCCTAGGGATATGTGGGCAGATTGTTGAGCTGGGGGGGTGTTGTTTCTGTCGAAGCATAACAGTAACTAACGAGACAGAACCAAGGGAGAGGGAGTCGCTACCTTGATGGATTTCTAGCCAAGAAATCCATATCTGAGTTGCAGTTGCAAAGAGGATTGGAGAGGAGTGGTTCGACATTTGGCAGGAGTGTTTCTAGTAGGGAAATCAAGACTTAGAGGGAAATTTCCAGGAGGGAAGTCAAAACTCAAAGGGAGTCCAGAAGAGGAGTGGTGATGGTAGTGAACGTACTGAGGGATCAGGACAGGTTGGACAAGGCTTCCAACTTGTCATCTAAAAGGCCAGGATCCTGTCAGTCCTAGATAGACATCGCATCAAGGGCTTCGCCTTGAGAACAGTGGCTATCCCAGTAGACCCAGCTGATAAAGAGAAGTACGAGAATGTAATGGTCAGGGAAAAGTGCATAATCCTTAATGGGGTCAAGGATCATGTTATACCACATATTGCCGAAAAGAACATGGCAAAGGAGATGTGGGATACTTTGACGACATTGTATCAAGGCAATTCTGTGCAGCGGAAGATGATATTAGAGAATCAACTACGGTCATATCATATGCAAAAGGGTGAGAGGATAGATCTATACCTCCTCATATTGCAAGAGATTCAGGACCAACTTACTTCCATAGGGGCCATGCCGGATCAGGAGTTCATGGTGAGGACCACCCTGAATGTAGTCTCCGAGGAGTGGGAGACATTTGTCCAAGGCATTTTGGGCATAGATACTCTTCCAAGATGGAAAGAGATGTGGGTAGTTATTTGTCAAGAAGAGATCAGACAATTTACCAAGGCAAGGAGTAGCAACAAATGAGGTCGAAACAAGAAAGAGGAGGATGAGGATGTGGCTATGCAATCTACGAGACAATAGGGGAAGAGGAAGAAGAATGATACTTCCAAGGTGAAGTGTTTCCATTGTGGGGAGTTGGGTGACTATGCAACCTAGTGTCCCTGGAAGAAGAATAAGGGAGAGGCTTCTGACTCCAAGGCAGCTCCAGCTAAGGCGAAGAAAAAAGTCGAGACTATTGACAACTATGTCGTGAGTGCTCATGCTCTAGAGAAGAGGCAGGGAGACATTGAGTTGTATTCGGGAGGACTACAGAAGATGAGCAGGATCCTTGAGGTGCCCAAACTCTTGGAATATATCCAGCTACGGGAGCCCTTAATGACAATAGTTGTAGGTTTTAACCCTGTAAAGAAATTACCTGCATACGAATTCTAAAACACAGAAAATAAACAATGCGAGAGCATAACACATAAAACACATATACATAGAGATTTCCCCTAGATCCCAAAACTGGGACTACCAGTTTGATTTTTCATTATGTTCCTTTCAATTTTACAATACATATTTATACATGCGGAAGCATCCAATACCATGGACCGAAAACCATCAAGTCCAAAACCATGGACCGAAAACCATCGCATCCAAAACCATGTGCGAAAAATAATGCACAAAACCATAGGTAGGTCCACCCAACCTAATATAGGGTCCAAAAACAAAATTTTCCGAGGCGTTGCCCCGAACCCCATAGAGTGGGGTTACGTGCACCCCTCAAACCCCCTGTGACTCCCCCCGCTACACAATCGGCGCAACGAAGTGGGGGCTCCGCTCCCCTTCTAACCCCCCAATTAACTATGTCAGCTAGTCGTGGAAAGAATATAACATAACCCAACATTCTCCCACTTCTTGTTTTCTTTCCATAGGGATCCACAAGAGAGCTTAGTCATTTATCCAGCCCTGTAATGCCCATTGTTTCTCTACACCAAGAGAACTTCTCAGAGCTCATAAATTTTGTCAATGCATCTACAGTATTCTTCAAAGTTTCCACCTCTACCCACAACACCTTTTCGTCTTCTATCATATCCCTCACAAAGTGATATTGAACATCAATTTTCTTTGTCTTTGAATGATATGCAAGGTTCTTTGCCAAGAAAATTACACTTTGGTTGTCACAGTCTATCCTTATAGCTCCCTGTACTAACCCCATACTTGAACACAATTTTTGCAACCAAACTGCTTCCTTGCTTACATGAGTGGCTGTGATGTATTCTGCCTCTGTAGTTGATAGTTCCACTACAAATTGTTTCTTACTCATCCAATTGACTGCACCTCCAAATAGGTTAAAGACATACCCACTTTTAGAACTTTTCTGATCCAGATCTCCAACCCAATCTGCATCAACAAAGCCATGAATATCCAACACTCTGTCCAATCCTAGTCTTCCTTGGTAGCACAAACCATAATCACTAGTGCCATGCAAAAACCTAAAAACTTGATTCACTGCTATCCAGTGCTCCTTCCCTAGTTTTGACATAAACCTGCTCAATACTCCCACTGCATGTGCAATGTCTAGTCTAGTATAGACCATTGCATAGACCAGGCTACCGACTGCACTTGCATATTGAACACAGGACATGTCCTCTTCCTCTTCTTGTGTCTTGGGACACTGTTCAGTAGATAACCTCACACCTACATGAATAGGAAACTTCACTGGTTTACTATCCTACATATTAAACCTTTGCAATATTGTCTCGACATACTTCCTCTGGTTTAACCAAAGCCTCCTATTTGTCAAATCTCTTTTAATTTCCATGCCCAAAATATAGTTTGCAGCACCAAGATATTTCATGTCGAATTTGGAGGGAAAATGGGTCTTCAAATCCTAGATAATTTATTTTTCATTTTCAACCAGCAAGATATCATCCACATACAAGACCAGATAAATAACACGGTCACCAATTAATTTAAAATACACACAATGATCTGCTTTCCTTCTGGTGAAGCCAAGTCCCTGTATAAATGTATTAAATTTCTGATACCACATCCTTGGTGGTTGTTTTAACACATACAGAGACTTTTTTAACTTGCATACCAGTTCTTTCTTACCCTTCACCCCAAAACCTTTAGTTTTCTTCATGTAGATCTCCTCTTCCAGATCCCTATGAAGAAATGTTGTCTTCACATCCATCTATTCTACCTCAAAATCAAAAGTAGCAACAACAGATAGAAGTAATCTAATAGAAACTACCTTGGCAACAGGAGAAAAAATATCACCAAAATCAATTCCCGACACCTGGGAATAACCTTTTGCTACCAACCAATCTTTGTATTTCTCCACCTTTCCTTCTATGTTTGTCTTCTTCTTGAACACCCATTTGCTGCCAATGGGTTTCCTTCCAGTCAGCAACTCCACCAGATCCCATGCCTCACTTTTGTGCAAAGATTCCATTTCATCAACCATGGCCTCTTTATGAATCTATTGCTTCCTTCACAGTTCTAGGATCATCATCAATGATAGATAAAGAAAAATTTGAACAAAAAACAGATGGACTATACCTTTCTAGCTACCTTCTTTCTCGAACTGATCTTCTCACACCCGGAGTTTGTGGCTCTTCATCTTCTAATTCTGCCTCTATTGTAGTGTCTAAATCTTCCTCCTTATGCTCAAACTCTATCTTCTTAGGTTCCTTTGGTTGGACTTCATGTTTAATAGTGTCTTTCACCTCTCTGAACAACACATCTTGACTGTACACAACCTTCCTTGTTACTAGGTTCCAAAGCTTATAACCATTTAAACCATCCTTATACCCAATAAAGATGCACTTTTCTGATTTATTATCCAACTTGGTTCTTTTATCCTTTGGAACATGTACATATGTATCACATCCAAATACCCTCAAATGTGAAAGAGAGGGTTTCTTACCAGTCCATACCTCTTGTGGAATCTTATCCTCCAATGCTAATGAAGGTGATCTGTTGACCAGGTAACATGCAGTCTCCACCGCCTCTGCCCAGAATTATTGTCCTAACCCGACACCACTAAGCATGCTTCTTTCCCTTTCCATCAACATCTTGTTCATTCTTTCTGTAACTCCATTTTGCTCAGGTGTGTATGGAGTAGTCTTTTGTCATGCTATACCACACTTCTTACAAAATTCTTCAAATTCCTTACTGCAAAACTCTCCACCGTTATCTGTCATCAACACCTTTATCTTCTTCTCTGTCTGGTTTTCCACCAGAGCCTTAAATTCTTGAAACATGTCAAATACTTTAGATTTCTTCTTAAGGAAATATATCCATGTATTCCTTGAGAAGTCATCTATAAATGATACATAGTACACAAAATTACCCAGTGATGGAACCTTCACAGGTCCAAACACATCACTATGCATAAGCTCTAATATATGTTTCACCCTCTTACCACCATAGGGGAAACTCACCCGATTCTACTTTCCATCTACACAATTTTCATAGAAATTAAAATCCAGAGAGTTATTACTCATACCTTCTACCATACCTTTACCATGAAATATTCGAAGGCCCTTCTCTCCAATATGTCCAAGCCTTTGATGCCACAACATGGTATTCTCTTCAGAGACCACTAGATTTTGTGCTCCACTTTCAGGAACCTCAAGACTGTTGCACCCATCAACAATCGTGCTACCTTGTAGCTTGTAAAGAGTTCCAATCCGAACTCCCCGCATCAATACTAGTGCTCCTGAACCATCTTGCAGGTATCCTTCTCGAACACTATTTTTACACCTGCATCATCCAACTTACTTATAGAAATCATATTTCTGGCCAATGCAGGAATATGCAGAACACCCGGAAGTGTTCTAAACCTTCCACCTTGCAACTTCAACTTTATTTTTCTGCGACCAACGATTCTAGCTTTCTTATCATCCCCTAAGAAGACATCACCACCATCGTATTTCTCATACTCGCAGAACCACTCTCTATGGAGAGTGAAGTGAAAGGATGCACCTGAGTCAATCAACCATGCCTCATGATCTACATGTGTACTTGAAGAAGCCAAGTACACATCCCCACCTTCATCTGAGGTGGTTTTCGCCTCTGTAGAAGGAGCATCATCAGATCCCTTTCTTTTATCAGGAGCTTTAGATTTACAATCCCTTTTGTAGTGCCCTTCCTTTCTGCATTTTCAGCACACCACCTTTACAGGTTTTCCTGGAGATTTAGATCTCCCACTCGATGACTTATTTTTGTTTTTGTTTTGGGACCGTCCTCGTACAGACAAGGCATCACCATTCTGGTTCTCCATATTTTTCCATCTCATCTCCTCCGTCAGCAAGGCTGATACTATTTCATCAAACTGTAAGGTAGTTGCATTTCTACCTATTGCAATAACCAGACTATCCAACAAATCTAGTAGAGAACACAACAAACTGATGCACTTATCTTCATCTGAAATTATAATATCAACAAATGCTAACTGACTTACCACAGTATTAAATGCATTTAGATGCTCTGTCACCGAGTCTCCATCTTTCATCCTTAGGTTATACAACTTTTTCCGCAAGAACAGTTTATTCACCAGAGACTTAGATTGGTACAAAGTCCCTAACTTGTCCCACAAAGCCTTTGTTGTAGCTTCCCCTGATACATTCAACAGTACTAAATCTGAGACACATAATCGTATTGTGCTCTTTGCCTTCTGATCCAAC
>APFE030753414.1:34309-74488 GCA_000404065.3 Pinus taeda
AGTTTCCACAACTCAAAACTTTGACCATTAAATTTCTCGATCTCTATATTTCCACTGCTCGCCATCTTCTTTCACCACAAGAATCGATCTCGCAGATCTCCCACTGAACAGGGTCTACCACAGGCCCGAGCGAAACCCCTTAGCAACAAAGGTGTCCCTTGAAGCCAAAACAGCTTCAATACCAAATGTAGGTTTTAACCCTGTACAGAACTTACCTACACATGAATTCTAAAACATAGAAAATAAACAATGTGAGAGAATAACACATAAAACACATATACACAGAGATTTCCCCTAGATCCCAAAACCAAGACTACCATCTTGATTTTTCATTATGTTCCTTTCAATGTTATAATACATATTTATACATGTTGAAGCATCTAATACCATGGACCAAAAACCATCGCGTCCAAAACCATGTGCGAAAAATCATGCACAAAACCATAGGTAGGTCAGCCCAACCTAATATAGGGGCTAAAAACAAAATTTTCTAGGGCACTGCCTGGACCCCATAGAGTGGGGTTACCTCCACCTCTCAAACCCCCTGTGACTCCCCCTACTACGCAATTGGCGCAACGAAATGGGGGGGGGGGGGGGGGGGCTTCGCCCCCTTCTAACGCCCCAGTTATCTACGTGGGCTAGTCGTGGAAAGAATATAACACAACCCAACAGTAACATGATGACGGATGTTAGTAGAAGCAAGATGTGATGGAGTGACAAGGTAGTGCTATAGTGCATAGGTCTGTAGCAGCGTAGTGGGGGTTGCAACAGTGTGAGAGGCATAGAGGTGGTTACAGCAGTGTGAGAGGCACAAAGGTGTTTGTAGTAGTGCAAAGGTGATAGAGGGAGCACAAGATAGTAGCATAGGTAGCTTCAGCATCAGGAGGATTCCAGACAGACAAGGATGTTATAATTTGGGTATATCAGTTACTTACTTCTCAATAAATGAGAAGCAGTGCAGCTGTTAGCAGTGGTAGTGTTATGGGCAGCATGGGCAGCATTTTGAGAGGGAGATGCAGTACAAATGTAGTAATGGAAATGGCAGAGCCATGTGAAATAGTACAGGAAGCATTACTACAGTGGACGTAGGGCAGCAGGCCCAACATCAACACAATTACCGATGCGAAAGTATCAGTGTGATGTTCAATGTTGGAGCATTACTAGAGCACATTCCTCACTAAGAGGTAGTATTGATTTTTGGTAGCATAGGATGTTCTATAGCCATCAAAATTGGTGGAGAGGCTAAAGCACATAATATATCCAAGACCCAGAAATGGTTTGGGGAAATTCCACCCGGTTAGAGAGATATTAAAATAATTAATAATTTTAATGGAGTTCCTAAGTCTAAACTTAGGAAAATTAATATATTAATGGGTATTAATATAAAATTGGGTGAGAATGTTCTAAATGACATGGATCAAGCCAAATATAATCTTATCCTTTGATTAGAGACTTAATCTCGGTTGTTGAAGACTCAACACGAAAAGTGTAAGAGGAGGCTTGAGGGTCAGTTGGAGATACACCAAGATTAATCAGTCAGTTTGATTTTCTGGAGTGGGGTTTGCTGAGAAAATTAGAACAAGTGATTTGTTGCAACGAGGGGAAGTGAGTACATAGTATAGAGGTAGAGATAGTGTCTGAGGGTTAGTGCAGTGACTGAAGAGGCTAACGTAGAGGCAGGCAGTGCTACGCAGAGGCAACAAGAGCCACGCAAAGGCAGCTAGAGACTGCGCAGAGGTTGAGGGGCCTGGGTTGGTGATGCAAAAGGACAAAGAGCTGACGCAGAGAGGAAGAAGGTTGACATAGATGGTTCAGGAGCTACGCTGAGGCTAGCAGGGCTGATGCAGAGCCCAAGAGAAGCGTCGGAAGGATTTTCAGGTAGACTAGATGAATATGTATCTTCAAGAAGAGGTATTACTATTGTGTAACAATATCTGTTGAGTGAGCCAATTTGGCACCCTATTTTTACTCAAGAAATTTGCATAATATAAAACCCTTAGAACTGCTGGACCAGTTTTCCCGCATTGGGTTTTTCCAGGGAAGATTGTCCAAAAATAACGGTGTCCCTTGTGTGTTTGTCTAGTATTTCAGTTGTTGGTCTATATATGACTTAAGGTTGCATTTGTGTTTATTGTTAGTATTTATATGTATAAATAACTTGTTAATGGAATAAACAAGTAGTTGAAATAAACCAAATGATGTAGTAGGGATTTCGAACGTGTCAGACTTAGAAATTTCAACAGTTTATCAACAATTAGGAAGGGACATGACTACCTATTCATAGTAGTTAACAAGTTTAGCAAGATGCGTGTTCAGTTGCCCTGTAAAAATAATATCAATAGGAAAGAAGCAACAAAATTGTTCTTTATACAGGTTTGGGTGCACTTTGGATACCAAGGAGCATCATTTCAAAAAGGGATACAATATTTCTTAGTGCATTCTGGACTACATTGTGGGAGAATATGGACACAAAGTTGAAGATATCTACAACATTCCATCCACAAATAAATGGACAGAGAGGATTAGTTAACAGGACTTTGGTGAAACTTCTGAGGGGATACAACTATAAGCATCTAAAGAATTGAGATGAAAATATGGTATATATACAACATTATTACAATAAAGTAGTCCACACTTCTACATGAAAGTCCCCATTTGAGACTTTTTTGGATATTTTCCACCTTCACCTTTGGATATTGCATATGGCAACAAGGAGGAGTGAGGGACGATCTTATAAGAGATGCTTTGAGGGCTGAAAATATTATAGATAATATTAGGTAAATCCATCTACAAGTATGAGAAATACTGCAGAAGTTAGAGGAGAAGTATAAGGACAAACATGATCAACACAAAACAGAGAAGGCATTCAAGTTGGGAGACAGAGTATGGTTACAATTGAAATAGGAGAGGCTACAAGGGCCTAGTAAGAAAATCAAGGTGGGAGATACTGAAAAAGGTGGGAGATAATTCCTATCGACTTAGTTTACCACCATATCTACACATTAACCCATTTGTGATTGTAGAGAATCTGAAACTCTATGATCCGTCCATGCTAGATCAAGAAGAGGAACAAGTCTTACCTTCTGTGGACGATTTGGCACCAGATGCTCAGGCAAAGTTGACAAAATATACAGTTTTGCAAAAGAGGTCCAAAACTACAAGACGGGGGCAGTATGACATTTGACATATTGGATTGAAGGGATAACTTCGAGGCAAAGCTAAATGGTACACTAGAGAGAAGGTGGAGGAAACATTTCCTCACCTCATTTAATAGAAGCTTTTGGTGACCAAAATCCTCCCAAAAAATGGGGAGGTGTGATCCAGATTCAATCATTATATTGTTTTTCATCCATCTCAAAGCATTTGGAGTGGGAAAAGTGGAGGAATCAACTCACGGGACCATCTTATTGGATGGGATCCAGTCTGGAAAAACAAAGTCTGAAACCTTCCAAGAGTGTTTTGAGGCATCAAACGATGTTTTTGTGGGTAAAACTTTACTTCTTTAACGAAACACCATTTCATACTGTTCTACACACAAATATCTTTCCAACGATGCAAGAAGCACATAATTCAAAGTCTATATGCAAAAGTTATGCCACTCAGAAATTGACCTTCGTATTTTCACACCTATAGTTTGGGAGGATGTCGCGTCAGCCCCCATTATTCATAGAAAAGGGGCTAGCCATGTGATTATGATGTAAAAGACTATAGAATATTCTATATTGTAACTCTAGTTAAGAGTTTATGTAGTCAAAATTAATCACTAGTAGGCTATTGGGTTGTGTTATAGTCGAGCCACTAGGAGGAAGAGGCATTCTATTCTTTCAAGAGCATTTTGTTCCATAGCTAAGTAAAGATAGCCAAGAGAGATAGGAGGTAGAGAACATAGAGAGGATATGTTCACTATAGCAACCCATGGGCCACATGCATTACTTCTTTGTACTTGCAACCATCTTTTTAGGCAAAGAAAGAGAGTGAAGTGACCTTACCTTCTAACTGGGTTTTCTCTCGAAAGGGTTTCCCAGACAGCATATCTTGTGTTTTGTGTGTATGTGTAATTTTTTTGTCATTCTATATTTTTTGGCATTATTTCCATTGTCATGCATGCATTAATCACAGTTAAATCTACAGATCTTAAAGTTTTAATAAAATTGTAATAATGTAGAATCTCAAATTTTTAATATAATCTTATCATATTTGTTGTGACGAACTGTCCATTGGAATATTCACGATAGTTTAGGAATCACTTGGAGACATTAAAACCCTCTCACCTTTATCTAAAGAGGACTTTTTGTGGTGGTGACTAATTTTTAGGCTTAGTTTTCATTTTATTATTTTCATTTTGTTTCTAGATCTAACTTTTAATTTTTTTTTTATTTCTAGTTTCATACGCATTGCATTTTAGATCTAATCCCTTAAGTTGCATTTTTCTAGTTGGCTACTTGATCTATTGCATTTGAATATTTTACATGTTCACTTGCAATTTTAGACTTAAAGTAGTCCTCTTCTTTGATTAGCAATCTCATTTGCCATTATCTACTTGTGGTTTGTAATAAAATTCTCACTTGGTTTCATTATCATAATATAATACAGGTGAAGAACATTTTTAAGCATTCTCCATTAAAATAATTTTGAGATATTACTTCAACTAATTAAATCTTGTGATTTTGGGCTTAAAGTATTGAATCATAAGTGATTTGGTATCTAGATATATCTTAAGCACTCCTTTTTGACTAGTTAAGGATAAGGTTTAGCTAGATTGTGTTATAAGTCTATGGCACTACTATCTGTGGTGCATTGAACTAACACTTGATCTCTACCATGGCTTGAATAAGGGATCTTAACTCTTCCTTATGAAATGCATCAGATGCATATTTCTACGATCTTTGTAAGAGAAAGTATTGACCTTGCTATGATTTCCCTAAGCTAGTTATTTCGACCATGGTCCTGTCTCAGAGGTCCTGTAGACCTCTAGATCAACGCCAATACTCGGTGCCGACATCGATGGTTTATTAAGGCACCCTATGGTGCTACCCCTCCTGAGCTTGAGCCAATTCAACTCCAAGGAGTTCCTATCCCATCTACATTCCCCGTTCTCAGACAGGTAATTCCAGGCATGTTGGCATAGGCACTCTGCAACCCTTACCTAATACGGGCTTGGCGTGAACTCCTGAAAGGTCTCTACATCGCCTACCACATGCTAAGAGTGTCATAATCCATGTCAGGGCTACAAGAATCTCTATGGTGCTATGGAGAAGTTTCCAGGGCCAAGTTAGATACACCCTGATGCTAGCGAAATATATCTAGGCTATTGATAATGCATGACTAGCTAAGGTTGTCTGCATGGGTTTTTACCACCCTTCCACTAAAAGGAAAATAACCCTTTAGTGTTAACATGATGCCTTTTGCACAGGTTCAAGGGTTCATGTCCCAGTGAAGGAATATCCTTGTATATGTATAGACCCTACCAAGCGGGCAGTTTCTAAGGTAATTATTTCATGTTAATAAAAAGGTTCTTTGTGCCCAATGTTCCAAGTTTCATTCCAAGTTCTTATGGCTCCTGCTACAACTTGTAGCATGGCATGATGTTTTATGTTATTTATATAAGTGATACTATCAATCCAAATGAATCATAGTGCATAGATCAAGGGTTCAACACAGGGATACAACCCAAGCTAACCAATGTATATGGAACTTTACTTTATGTTGCATGTTAGTTTTCATGAACCACAATAACGAACAATTTAACAAAACACCTCACCCTAATGTAAATAAGTATATATATTTGTTCAATCTAATTATCAACATTCTTCATTTTAGAGATGCCATATGCACACAAATTTATATGTATTTTCCATAACTATAAGTGCCATCTCTACACAAAGGTGCATCCACATGTTCATCATATTAATAACACAGATGCAGTCCCAAATCCAGAACTATTGCAACTAGAAATGCATCATGATTTACTAACAAGTAGGCATAAATGGATAATTATCTTTAAATTTGCAGGGAAACTGAGTTTGGGATAAAGACTCTCCACCCAACCATAGACAAATGCAACCACACCTACTTGAAACTATCACCCCCGAGCCAAACTCCAGAGTCTGGGGGGGGTTCTTGCTTAAGGGAATCGATCACCAGCTTCCAACAAAAAACAAGGAATTCTAGATGATCTATTCCTCAATCCCACTAGGTTTTTATGACCATATTCTTAAGCACAAAGAGTCCATAGGTTCTCTACCTCACCCCAAGTGTGCACACAATGGTTCACTCCCTTTTAAGAAGTCCAAAATCCACCACAAATGTAAGGCAATAACAAGATGTATTTAATCAAGTCTTCATTTGATTTTGCTTCAGGATTAGCCTCTTCCAAATTTATCCAGGGCTCCAGAGCCTGCTATCTCAACCCATAGCCTCCAGGGGACCCAATTTTTTACAAGGATCCATAGATTACATCCCAACCCATAGACTCTAGGGACCTAAGTTGTTGTAGGGATCTAAAGACTTTGTCTCAACCCATAACCTCTAGGGAACCCCAAACAGTTACAGGGCTCGAGAGACTAGCAGCTCAACCCACAACCTTCCAAGGAACCTGAGGACCAATCCCCTTCTCTTTTCCTCTTCTCTCATTGTCTGCTTGTTGATCGAACCAATGTCCTCTTCTCTTCAATTCCTACAGAATGTTCTTTGTTGCATGCTCCAAGGAGGTGCCTTCTCCAAATACTACCCACTTCCCTTCGAATGGTTTTCGCTTCTTTTCCTTGTTATATAGAGATTCTTCATCCCTCGTCCTTGTTGCCTTCTTGATCTCATCCTCTATAAAAAAAAATCCTCTTTTCCTTGCTAAGGTTCTTTAGTGTATGGGCATCTGTCCTTTCTTTTGCAAATCATTTAATTTAAGATCCAACCCATTAAAATCATGTACCCACCAACCTTT
Source organism: Pinus taeda (assembly GCA_000404065.3). Classification (NCBI taxonomy): domain Eukaryota; kingdom Viridiplantae; phylum Streptophyta; class Pinopsida; order Pinales; family Pinaceae; genus Pinus; species Pinus taeda. Next base: position 41,250 of record APFE030753414.1, read on the forward strand.
AATGGTTGTCCAAGCAATTCAGGTTTATTCAATGCACAAGAAAACCCCAATCATCCCAAGCAAGAAATCCTCCTCCCCAATTCTAAAATTTGTGTCCCTTTGACTCGGTCTCATTTTAAATTTCACATATTTGTAAAAATATGAGAGAACCATGGGTGGGGCTCTCACAAACCCCTCTCCATTGAGGGAACACCGCCCTTGGTGTTCACCTGCCCATTTGCAACACCAGAAATAAAACACAATTACATAATGTTTTATGGCACTTTATATACACATCTCTATACAATATTTATAATCATATACACATTTGCATCAACCAGGGAACAAAAAGGGATAATTAGCTTTCATGGCATAAACCTTTTCCCATTTGGTCTCCTATGGTCCAAAGTGTTTCCGCTGCACTTTGACTTGCTCCATGGCTTGATTCCAGAGCATGAGACTCCTTCGATCTAGAATGCACATTAGCTATAGGTGGAATTCTTCCTTTGTTTCCACCTATAGAATAGACCAATCAATCACATGATTAGAATCCTGTATATATATTTTAAGCAAAGAGACATGGAAAGCATCATGAACTCTAATTGATGGAGGTAATTCCAACCTATACACCACTGGTCCAATCCTCTCAATGATTTAAAAAGGCCACAATACCATGGTGCCAACTTGGCACATGTCCTAATCCTTAGGGAACTCTTCTTGGGTCTAATTCTCATATAGATGTGCTCCCCAGCTTGGAACTCTTTGTGTACCCTATGCTGATCTGCACAAATTTTTTGCCTATCCTGTGCCACTTTATATTTTCTTTTATGATCTGAACTTGCTGCTCCATAACCTTGAACATATTAGGTCCTACATGGACCCTGTTCACTAGACCACTCCAGCTAATAGGAGTGTTGTCATTCCTGCCATACAATCCCGTAAATGTGCTCATCTTTATGGATTCTTGGTATGCATTATTGTATGCAAATTCCACAAGTGGAAGATATTCTTCCCACTTCTTGGGCTGATGCATTACATACATCCTTAAGCTATCCTCAAGGATTCTGTTAGTCATCTCTGTTTTCCCATCTATTTGTGGATGATAGGTTGTACTAAATGCCAATTTTGTTCCCAATCCTACAAATAGTTCCTTCCAAAACCTAGAAGTGAACTGAGCATCTCTGTCTGACACAATCTTCTTGGGGATGCCATGTAGCCTCATAATCTCCTTTATGAAGATTTGTAATATGTCACTAGTGGAGTTAGTGGAATTGACTGCTACAAAATGAGCTACCTTGCTCAACTTATCCACCACCACCAAGATTGTATCATGTTGCTTGGTGGTTTTGGGTAATCCAGTGATAAAATCCATGGAAATTACCTACCACTTCCATTTGGGAATGGGGATAGGTCGCAACAATCTTGTCGAATGCTTGCCCTTTGCCTTTACGTGCTAAAATTCTATGCATTTTTGCATGAAATCTACCACTTCCTTCTGCAAATTCAACCATTAATAGTACTTTTTAATGGCCACAAAGGTTTTTCGATACCCTGGATGGCCTGAATAAGGTTTAACATGGAACTCTTTCATTAGCAGTTTTTTTGCTTCATCACTATTTGGCATATAAATTATGTTTTTAAACTTGATTAGGTTGTCCTTAGTGAGGTGATATTTTTCATCATTTCCACTTTACAACAATTTTTCTTTCACTTGTTGATATTTTTCATCTTGTTGCCTAATAATTTTTACTCTTTCTATCAGTTCTATTGTATACGAACTTATAGTTGCTAGGTGATTTACTTGAATTCTTCTACTTAAAGCATCAAAAACCTTGTTTTCTTTACCTTTTATGTACTAGATTTCAAAGTCAAATTCATTAAGTGTGGCCAAGCATATTGCTTTCCTAACATTCAACTTGGGTTGCCCAAAAAAATACTTGAGCCCACTATGGTTTGTTATGAGTGTAAATTTCCTGCCAAGGAGGTAATTCATCAACATTTTTAAGGCATGAATAATGACAACCAATTATAAATCATCGGCTACATAATTCACCTCATCCTCATGTAAATTTCTAGTCTCATAGCATACTAATTTCCCTTCTTGCATTAAGACTCCACCACGAAAAAGTTGTCAAGATTTGCAATGCTTGGTACTAGTGCATTAGTGGGAAACTGCTTTAACAACTCAAAACTTTCTACACATTATGCATCCCACTCAAATCTTCTTCCTTTTCACTGCAAGGTTGTAATGGGATGGCCTATCTTGGAGAAATTCCAGATAAATCTCCTGTAATATTCTACCAATCCCATGAATGATCTAACCTCATCCAAATTCTTTGGAGTTGGTCACTCCATTATGGATTTGATCTTTTCAGGGTCAACTAAGATTCCTTCCTTTGAGACAATATGCCCTAAGTAATGTATTTATGATTGGAATAAATCACACATGCTAAGCTTTGCATAAAGTTTGTGCTCCCTAAACAATTGTAACATTGTAGCTATATGCTTTTCATGCTCTTGTTCTGTCTTTGAATACACCAATATGTCATCAACAAACACAATGAAAAACTTATCCAAATAAGGGCGCAACACACTGTTCATCAGGCACATGAACATGGCATGGGCATTGGTAATTCCAAAAGGTACCACTACAAACTCATAATGCCCATATCTTGTCGTAAAAGAAGTTGTATAAATGTATTCCTCCTTGATTCTTCCTTGATGGTAGCTTGACCTCAAGTCAATTTTGGAGAAATTAATTGTTCCCCTCAACTTTTCAAAGAGATCATCAATCCTTGGTAATGGGTACCTATTCTTGATGGTCACCTTATTTAATTTCCTGTAATCAATGCATGATCTAAGCATTCCATCTTTCTTCTTAACAAACAATACCAATGCTCCCCATGGGGACACACTTGGCCTTATGTAGCCCTTGTCAAGCATTTATTTTAGCTGTAATTTTAGCTCTACCAACTCTAGGGTGCTCATCCTATATGATGCCTTGGATGTTGGTGTTGCTCCAAGTACCAGTTCAATATAGAAATCTATCTCTCTGTGAGGAGGTAATCCAAGAACCTCCACTGGAAAGAAATTTTCATACTGCTATATAATAGGGTACCTTTGTAGCAATTAAGCTTCCTCATCTTTTATTTCTCTGTCAGTTTTAATGTACATAGAAATATGCACTGCAAATAGTGTGAATTCCTTTCTGTTGCTGTGTGTGGCTTGCATAGTAGTGATCAACCTTACTAAAATGGGATTTTTCCTTCCCTGCAACACTTTTTCCCCTTGCTTATCCAAGCACTCAATTGATTTTTCATAGCAATCTACCTTGGTCCAATGTAAATACAACCAATCCATTCCCAACAATATGCCATACACACCCAGTGAAAATAAATTCAAATGGGCTATTGTGGGCATGTCAGTGAGATTGAATACACATGACCTTACCCAATGGTTGATCCTTCTCTTTGTCCCAATTTCCAACTAAACCAACCAAGGTTCTTTATGCAACTCCTTTCCCAAACCACATTTCTCAACAAGCTCTAGGTTGGCATAGCTAGTTAAAGCCAAAATCAATTAAAATAGAAATAATTTGCTTTTGTATCTTACCTTCCATCTCAATGATGGATACCTAGTGATCTACTTGGTAGTTTTCCATTACCGGATAAATTCTTGGAATAATCTAAGCCACCTCACCCACCATGCAATCCTCTTGAACACTGTAAATCTTTGGTATGACATTCTGTTGATGTGGACAATCCCTTCTTCTATGGTTCTCACCACAAGTCCAATACTTGAATGACTCTTGGCCTTCAAACTTGGGTTGTGCTGACATTGGCTGCTACATATGTTTCTTAATAGAAACATTGGATTTCTGCTGAGACTTTCTTGTATGATCTGAGTGCTTACTTTCTCTCCTTTCTGAGCTTTTCTTGGACCAATTCTTCTTATGTCCAACGTTGGTTTTGGCCTGCCAATTACTTTTAATTTCAGGCCTACATTTTTCCTGCACATAGCAATGTCCTAGCTTTTTAATAACATCTTTTAGGGTTTTGCGTTCCAGCAACTCAATTTTATCTCAAAATTCCATAGGCAATCCGCTGACGAATCTCTCAATTTTGGATTTTTCATCCTTGAGATATGTCACCTACCTCAATAGTTTTGAGAACTTGGTGACATAGTCATCACTAGTTAATTGACCCATTTTGAGTTCAAAGAACTCTTTTGCCTTACTATCATAATAGCATTCAGACAAGTATTTCTCTCTAAATAGTTTTTCAAACTCATCCCAGGTCAATTCTTTCTCAACAATACCTCCAACATTCTTCCAATATTCCCACCATATATCTTCTTTTCCTTTTAAGTTATAGATGACGACTCCAGCTTTCATATCCTCAGAATAGTCATGTATTCTGAAAAGCTTCTTCATTCCCAACAGCCAAGCTTTTATGTTCTCTACTTTCTTCATATCCCCATCAAATATGAGTGGCTTATATTTCTTAAACTCCTCAGGCATGTGACACTTTCCTTTGCTTCCTAAATGATGATGATGGTAATTGTGATAATGATGGTGCCCCTGGGCAACAGAACTAGATGGTTTGCTAGAATAATGCACATGTGTGATAGTTCCTCTCCTAGGAGTTTTTAAAGGTACATATCCTAGTACAATGTCCTCACTTCCTCACCTTTGCCTCTTTCTGGACCTGCCATCATCTACTCCGTTGGTATTTTCTTCTGAATCATGAAGGTTTTTCCTAACTCTACGACTAGTCCTCATCTCAGTTTGCCTTTTCATTTGCCAATTTGAGAGGCTTTGCAAGATGGCTACACTGATCTTTTCTTTCCTTTCTTGGGCTCTTACCAACCTCTCATTATTGGCCTTGAACCTTCTCACTTCAACCCTCAGGCTTCTAAATATGTCCATCGAGTCTAGGTAGTGATTCCCTACCCCTTGGCCAATTGATCTCTCTTCTTAAATAGCTCTGACCCAATCACTCCCATGTTGTGATTGATTGGAACTGTACTCAAGTTTTCTGGTCCTCATTGTTATATTTCCTCTGTTTTAGACTATTTACGATGTGTTATCAACCACAATATTGTTAGAAATTTCATGATAAATAAATAAACACAAAATCATGACCATGAACTTGCATTCATGGAACTACCACAGAGATCTTTGTTATGAAAAAACGACTATGTTAGTGTGCCAACATATTTAAAAATCATATGCATCAATCATTCCATCCTGAAATCCTATCATGAGTGTATAATTAAACATAACCAACATATTTATGGCCATGATCCTGCTCTCACCAAGTTGCTATCTATCTGCAGCCAAATGAATCACATTAGCACATGGTCATCATCAAAGCAAGAATCATTACATCATTCAGGAATGAGGTTCAATAATTTAGACTGGATTTTAACACCTAAGCAGTTACTTAGTAAATTTTCAAAAATCATCTCTTGCTCGTGATGAAGCCCATCCAGTCCAAGAGTTGAACCTAGATGATCTGAAATCACTCTGTAACATACCCAACCCCTCAAGTTTTGTTAGAGGAATGGGGTAAACATTTTTTTTTAATATTTGCCTGATCAATTACTTTTTAACCACATGTTATCCCTCGTCACCCTGCTTCCTTCACCCTGACACCTCCTCCGTTGCACCTCTTTGTTTCTCTCGATTCATAATGTTAGGTTGACCTAGCTAGCAAGACCCCTCTCCACCAATTGGATACACGCTCCACCAACGTGGTATGATTTATGTCATCCCGCTAGTCTCCTCAAATTGACTCCTTACTTTAATCTTCCAGAGTGAACTCATCAGGATGACTTGACAGGTGGGTTGGTTCCCAAGCAATAGTACCACGATAATAGTGCAGTCCCTTCCACACACCTACCTTACGTCATCCTACTCTCTTACCAACATAATCCTCCGGGGTAAAACTTCTAGGTTTCTATCTCTAGGCCAAGTCACCACTACTTCATCTAATCATGTTAAAGTTCAATCAAGCCACACCCATGCAAAGCCTCTGTGACTAGGGTTCTGCCTAGTTAAGGATAAGGTTTAGTTGGACTATTATATAATTCTATGGTGCTCCTCTCTGCATTGCATTGAACTAGCACTCAATCTCCACCATGGCTCGTGTTGTGAATAAAATATTTATAAAAATATTAATTACGTAAATAATATTAAAATAATAACTAATTAATTAATTATTAAAAAATTATTATTTATGAAGGGGTAAATAGTCAAAATACATGACTATTCATCCTTTGTGGCCAGTCAATGCCTATATAGGAAAACCCCCATGAAGGCATTGTACACCATTAAGATTTTATCAATAATAAAAATGACTTATTACACATACTTACAAAATCTACATACACTTACTTTTGCATTCTTGCGTATTGGTTTCCTCACTACAATGGTAGAAGAGCTTCAATATTCACGCTTGTGGTTCCTTGTAGTTCATTGTGTTCTTCATTTTTTACTATCACTTCCCTTGTTCTCTCGTTCCTGTCCTAGTCGCCCCTGTGCCACCCTTCATCCGTTGTTGCTCCACACCATCACTACCAATTGTTCCCTTGTCCTTGCATGCTGACCACCTGCACTCAACATTCCTTCAACCTACCTCGTCCATTCACTCGCGCATCCCTGTACACCATTGGAACCTCTCGCGATCACATCTCTCCCTCCTTTGTCAATGACACACCTTTCCAACGTGACCACCCTTCCCTATTCATATATCTTCTTATATTCTCTAACCTCAGCTACCGCCTGTACAGTTCCCTACCCTCATGGTCTGCTCTCATCCGACATGCACCACCTACTCTTAGCTGACGCTTGACACATCAGCTCAGAATTTGTCCCCCATTGTTTTCTTTGGTCAAATTCTGACGACCTTTCACGTGTTCATTCAGCCACGGCCTTTGAAGGTTACCTTTGGTTATCAATATAATCATAAGGTTTACATATATATCGAATTTAACTATATATATATATATAATATATATATAATATATAATATATATATATTAAATTCAAATTGAAAAAAGGTTTTGCTAAGAAAAAAAGAAAGAAAATGGGGAAGAGTAATGATGAAGCCAGCAGAAAAAATATCAAGAAGAACTCAATAATGTACGATGTTGTCTCGATAATGTTAAGAAGAAACAGGTAGAGTTAGGAGAAGGTCAAAATAGGATAGTTGTAACTCAAGAGAAATTAGCAAGTGATATTAAAAAAATAGATAACATTGAGAAAATGTTGCAAGGAATGCATAACCAGTTAATAGGAGGGTTTAATTCATTTTTTAATCCTTCAATTGCTCAAGAACCAACACTAAGTCGCAAGACTCTAGAAAGAGAATATTTCCCAAATCATGAAATTCCACAAACGCATCATGAAATTCCGCAAATGTTGCAAATACACTTCTCAAGTAGTCAATACTATACAAAATTCCCAGAAAAAGACTATCAACGAATTAAGAAGGAACTCCCAAAATATGATGGAAAAAACCATAGAGGTGTTATTGTGTGGGTTAATAAAATGGAAGCCATTTTTTAATCGAACCTACCAATAGGTGAACGAGAGAAAATCATGACCACATCAAATAATTTTGAAGTTGAGGCATATCCTTGGTTCCTATGGTGGTTTGGAAAATGTGAAGCTCGTTCCTTTATTTGGAAACATTTTGTGGATGTTTTACTAAAAAGGTTTTATGATGAAGAAGGAGATGACATCTACGAAAAAATTGTTCATCTCAAGAAAAAGGGTATGTAAGTGAATACACCCACAAATGGGATGTATTCGCTACAAGACAAAGAGGAAATACTAATGAAAAACTACTTAAAATGTATAGGTGTGGACTTAAGGAGTATATCCATGCATAATTGAAGTTGTACAAGCCCAAAACTATTGAAGAAGCCACACATGCAACAAAAATTATTGAACAAAAACATAAGTTCAAAATGTCATCATTTAAGGAAGACAAAGACCAACAACAATACTCGGGTAAAAAAGAGTCAAACAAATGTTTTTATTGTGGAGACAAATGGACATCAAGACATAAACACCTTAACAAAAAGAATTATATTTATGAAGTTAAGAAGGAATAAGGCACTTCTAGTAATGAGTAAGAAAAAGAAAGAAAGATAAAAAATTAAAATAATTGTGGCAAGTGTGGAGAAAACTAGATGCCAGGACATAAATGTGAAGATACATCTTTATGCTACTATAAAATAATAGATGGGAAGCAATTTGAAGTACAAGAACTTGATGAAGAAATCATTGTCACACACAATGAAGATTCAGATCTTGAGGAACCATCATTAGCTACAATCTCATGTGTCCAATAAAATCAAGATGAAGAAAGAAATTCTTCAAAAGGTCAAAAACAACAAGTCACTACAAAATACATTCCACCGCACCTTAGGAAGCAGATAAACCAATATCCAAGTCGAAAGAACATTAAACCTACTACTCTACCAACAAACATGACAAGGAGAGTAAGTCCTAAAACCCGGAAGCTTAAAGGGCTCATAAGAGGCAAAAATGTCAATATGCTTATAAATTCTGGCAATACTTACAATTGTATAAACATTGATCTTGCTAAACAACTTGATCTTTGTATATGCTCAATCAAATACCTAACCATCTATGTCACTACTGGGCAAAATGCAAAATTTCAAAGATATAGGAGGCTTCCTAAAGGGATGTGGAGATCTAAGGAAATCAGGAACATAACGAAAAACATGGTGTTGAGAATCAATATCATATGGGGAGTATACTATCATAATTGGAGAGCACAAGCATTGAATCACGAAACTATAATCGTGAATTTCCAATCGAAGATCCACATCATCAAGGCTTCAAGTCAACACCAAGGAATTACTATATTCCAAAGATTGATATGACAAAGTTTGATGATATTGATCCTATAACATGGATATTTCAGATGGAGCAATACTTTGATCTACACCAAGTGGCATCCTTACAAAAGGTAAATATTGCATCCATGCTTTTAAAGCAAGACCAACATATATGGTATCAAAGGATTTGTGAAAGGAAAAATGATTTTGTTATATCTCGGTCCATTTTTATAGAGGAATTGATAACACATTATGGAGATAATAAGAGCAATACATTCTTTAGTCAAATGGTAAATCTTTGACAAAAAGGTCTAGTTACAAAGCACATTCAACAATTCAAAAAGTTGAGTCTAAAAGTAAAGAATATTTTATAAGATAGTCTATTAGACCTATTTATGGGAAATTTTAAGGAAATAATCCAACAAGAGGTGCATCTCTTTGAACCTAAATCTCTAGATAATTCTTTTGGTTTGGAAAGGAAAGTTGAAAGTAAAAATATGGCCACTAGAAAATTGGTCACTAATAACTATAGTGAAGATCATGCTTCTACTCCTAAATTGACAAGGTTGAATCCTCAATGAATAGATCAAAGAAGAGAAAAGGGACTATGGTTCAACTATGGCAAACATTACAATAAATAGCATAAATTTAGTGAGAATAAATTATTCTACATTAAGTTTGAAGAAGAAGAAGATCAAGAATTGGAACGACCATAATATCTAGAACTATAAGAGACTACTCCAACAATATCTTGTCATACATTGATTGGGATCAATACTCCACAAACATTCAAGATAGAAGGATACATCAAAAAGAAAAAGATAACAATTTTCATTTATTTGGGAAGTATCCATAACTTCATAAGTTAAAAATTAGCAAAACTTCTCAATTGTTTCATATATCCAACATCAAAGTTTCAAGTAATGGTTGTATATGGAGGCACCATAAATTGTTCAAGGAAATGCCATAATATTAAGCTCAATAATGGGGAGTATTTTGTGGATAATCCCATGATTGCAATACAAATGGGTGGTGTTTATGTTGTATTAGTGTCAAATGGTCACTGGTTATTGGGAATAATGACCTTATTTCAAGATACCTTCATAAGGTTTACCTCAGAAGTAACGGAAATTGAGCTTAGAGGTATCCAAGGGAAACCCGATAAAGTGATAAGTTGTAATGGGATGACAAAATTACTCAAAATGGAGCACCAGGGTGTAATGGAACCATTATGTTCAATAAATGTTCAAACAACAATATCATATATGTTAGGGAATATCCATAAAACTATCAAAAATCATAGAAAGGTATTTGGATTAGTTCCTAAGGGTATTCCGCCTAATCAAGAACATGACCATGTTACTATTCATTTGAAACTAGGAAGTGTACCAGAGATAAATGAAGAAATATAAACCATACTAGAAGTAGAAAAAAATCCTTGAAACAAGAATTAAAATCTTGAGTAACCCAATAATTGTGGAGTACATCACCAAACAAAAGAAACTACCAATGTAAGAGATGAAATGGGAAGATCACTTACTCTTGAAGAATAATTGTAAATTAGCCAAGATTTGAGGACAACACTTGTTTGAAGAGGAGGGACATGTCGAGCCTGATATCAACCCCATTTTAACCCTAAACCCCTTATTAAGTCCTACATATTGAGGGATTATATTTTTTTGTTATATTATTATGTAGGAAAGAACCCCTCATGGTCCCATTTTATTTACCTTTTGCCACAATAAATTTACCTCATAATTTGATTTTTGAAACATACTTGCATCTAAGTCAACCTTGTACTGTAATATCCCCCACTAAAATTAACTTATAATTTTTATTTTCTTATCATTTAGACATTTTAGAAAACACTTTAAAGGTAGAATTTTGTCAAACCTTTGTTGGTAAATAAATATGAGGAACATACAACAAATAACCAACAATATTACTTCACCGACTTTTAAGGGAAATCTCTCTTTATTGAAGCAAATTCAACCAATATACAAAACAAAATGCCACGATGAAATATTTTTCTAACAAATTATTTCACCATCATAATATAGACAAATAAATAGTAACAACTCGGCCAAATATTTATTAATATTAATCAAAACGGTCAAATATTTATTAATATTAATCAAAATATTACATGCTAGAAAATTGATTTAAGATGCACAATTTAGATTTTTGGAACCTGTGGATAACTGTTGCAAATGGCATGATTTGGTTGGTTGAATATTGTTGCTCCAATAAACTACGACCTCTCTAGAAGAATTTTGATTCCATACAAAAGGTTGTGACCTCCTTGAGAAAACCATGGAACTACTGCAAATGGATAAGTCAACTCCTCCTTAAGCTCCATGTTCCCTAGCAAGATTCTCGTCACTAAGCACCTGTGACAAATTTGGATGATTCCTCCTCCTTGAATGCCTAGGGTAGATAAATTCACTATTGAAAATAGTCTGGCTGGATCAACTATGGTGGATTTCTCACATTGAAAATAACCCTCCTCTCATGGGTTCTCACCCACACTCTCAAGCTATAAGATATATTGAAAAAATTATCAAAATCAATCTAACCAATGCATACCAAATAGTGAGCTACAATTCTCCTTTTATAATTTTTATCATTAAAATACCATGGATAATTAAGAAACCATGGATCATCAAGATACCAAGGGTCAATAACATGGGTCATTGAAATACCATTGGTCATCACAATACGATGAGTCATTAAGATACTATGGATATCCATTTTTACCTTTTTCCTACTTAATAATATAATTTTTTTTTATAAAGTCACTTAATAACACCCTTTTAATTTAATTATTCATTTTATTTTTTTATGTTTTCTCCTCTAAGTGAAAATGAACAAGTACGTTGATCTTCTTGGAAAGGTACATTATAGTCCTCCCTTCCTGAAATTACTTGTCCCCAAGCAATTTCAACTTGTATTCTAAGATCCCAAATGAATCTAAAGAACACTTATTGCATCAATGAAATACAATGTGGAACTTGTATGCCAAGAAAAATTCCTAGATCACAATTGAATCTTATGAATGCTCCCTACTGGAACAATAAGATACAATAAACTTTAGTGACTCTATCAAGCTCTATTGCAGGGTTAAGCAATTCACCTATCATAAAAATTCTAGGATCCAAAACATGTACTCCCACTAGATCCCATTGATAGATTGGGAGTATGTCATCCCAATGCCCTGGCAACTATTGTTATGTTATTCCCTTGGCCAAGAATTTTTTTTCTAAAAATCGCCAACTTAGTAAGATACCAACTCATAATATCTTTCTAGTCCAATTGACACAGGCTTTTGAAATAGTAGGTGTCAATAGAAACATTATTACTTCTTGAGTCCATGACCTCCCAAAGAATTTCTCTTGCACTAGTAATAAAAAACCATTGGAAAAGGCATTGTTAATAAGTACCAACACAATAAATAATTAAACCATGTTGATGATGTGCTACTATGATTAGAATTGGAATAATAATATCTCAAAGCTCTGTCTCCTGATCCTGTATCCTAACATTCTCACTACCCTGTAGAAGCAACTCGCAAGGTTGGGTTCTTGCTTCCTCAGACTAGCCATCCATCCCACTAATATATGTCATTAAATCATCTATATGTGGCCTGGAAAACCATGTGAAAAATTTCTCATGAGGACTTATGGTGTTGTAAACCTTGTCTATATGAAGATGGCTGCTCCACAACTCAAGAGTAGGTTTATGTTGCCACCCCATCAACAACTTTAATTGTTCCTCAACATTGGTAATATTGGCACTATCCTAGCACACATAAATCCCAAGGCTTTAAGCTCATTGTCTTGTTGTAATATTGTGTCCTTCAACATCCTTGTTCTCTCCTTTATTGCTAAAAAGCCTCCTCTAAGATTATTAATATCTGCTTGAGTATGTTCTTGGGGACTATCAATTGAAAGCCCTATAAAAGAGATGGGTGAAGTGGTACTCCAACCAATGATATTTGACCTCACACTTCTATTGTCCTCACATGTGATGGCATTTGTAGATGATGAGGGATGTGTGTCCACACAAATCTCCCCAACCATATTTTCTTCTTTCACTAGCTCCTTATCAAACAAGTGAGGTTTCAACCTCCCTTCACATTTTTTACAACACTGTGTACCAAGTTCTAAGCAATTGTAGAGATGATATGTTTTTTTAGAACAACCACCAATAGAGACATGATAAGCTGGGAAATATCATCTCTCATTAATTGGTGTAATCATAATGAATTTCATGTGATCTTGGATAATTGTGTCATGATCCTCATTGATAGCATTGAATAAATGATGAAACATTTGTAGGATAAGATCATTATAATCAAATTAATCACACATGATTTCACTTGTGCCATAAATTCTAGAATCTTAACCCTCTTATTTAAAGAATACATTTATCTCTCATCTAACCCATGAAGACATTCAATGATAAATTGGAATAACTCCCTCATGATATCCTCCTTATACAAAATGTTAGGATAACCATGCAAGAAGTTTCTCCTCGCTGATATATAAGAAAACTTGATCTTCCACTTGGGAATCATGATCAAACCGATGTTTGACATGCCTTGTTGTGCACGTGGATTTTATTTTCTCAAGCTACTCTTGTACTCCTTGATGCACTAGTTGCATTTGTTCAATAAAATGCTTGGATTTGTCCACATTTCTATGGCCATCTTTTGTAAAACCTTTACCAAAGATAAAATCCAAAAAGACTTTAGTAAATAACCCAAACAAGATTCAAATATAAATGCATGCATATATAAGTGCTTGACATGATTGTAGACATGCTAGATGAAATTCAAATGCTCATCCCAAAAGTTCCATACAAATTGACTTAACAAACCAAAATAGCGTAGCATGCCAAAGAACACAGGGTTTCATATAAGTGATTTATTCACAACATTACTTTTACAAAATACCCAACTATGGGGATATGAAACATGTGAAATACAAAAGAAATACAATATTTAATTAGAAACATAGTCCAACCATTTCTTACCCAACCATGCTAGGGAATTTTCTTTCTGCACTTTACTTTCTTTTGGAACTGCTTCAGAGATGGGTTTATCGTTCCTATCATTTTCATCTAACTTTTCTGCCTCAGATGATTTCATGACCTGTTTTTCCTTCTTTGGATGTAAATGTGGATGCAACTTCCAACATTTATCAATCCAATTCCCACTTATATTGCAATGAGTGCAAAAGTTTTTGTGAGCATTACTTGGAAAAATGTCTTTAAACTTGGATGAGGATTTTCCTTCTTGGTCTCATTTCCAAATGACATATTCATCTTCTTGACTAATGATTTCCTTTTTTGGCACTTGGCTACATAATGGTTAGGTGCACGAAAAAAAGTGCAAGGAAACACATTCCACAACATTCTATTCAAACCACCATGTTGTTCATAGTCATAGAAAGCCTTTGAATAATCAAGACATTTATACCTTTTATGATGGTCCTTTTGATTATGAGCCTTGTGAGGAGAACTCAACTCTGTTCTTCCCTTGAAGCACTCACCTCTCTTTGGAGATGTTTTGCCTTTAACATCATCATCATGACATGATCCTCCTTCAACTTGCAATAGTTCTTTCTTCAAAAAAATTACACTTGAAGAATTATTTGACTTTTCACTTTTGGAGCATTCTCCAACTTCATCTTGAACATAGCCTAATCCTTCATGCCGAGGTTGTGCTCTCACCTCAATAGGATTAACAATTCCATGACTATAAAGTCCAAGAACCTTACCTTTGTACCCCATTTTGGTCAACAATTTCATACCAATACCCTTGGTATGTTTCTCAAATGATGCAAAAGAAGCATGATCATTATCAAGAGAATAAATTGAATAAGAAGCATATTTTACCTCATTTTCTACTCGAGACTCTTGGTCCTCTTCTTGAAGCTTAACCATGTCCTCCTCCTCCTCTTTTGTAGATGAAGTGGTAGATGAAAACTCAAGAAAACCACTCTTGTGGTTTAACATATAAGCAATTTTCTTCATCTGATAAAGGGTACAATCACAAGTCATTCCATGACCATAAACTTGTTGAGTCTTGGAGGAAGCTTCGGTAGTTGAACATTCCCCAATTTTCTCTTCAATGACATTCTGCAACATCAGACGTAACTTCTTATTTTCATCCTCTGCTGCTTCAAGTAATCTACTCAATTCCATATTCTCCACTTGGAGAGAAGAATTCATTTCTTCCGATTCTAAGAGCTTTGCATGCTGCAAACTTTCACTCATGCTTGTAATCTGTTTAGAACCCACTCTGATACCACGTGATCTTAAAATGGAAAACGATCATCCTCTGACACTTTGCAAGTATGATAAACTTGGGTCTTTAAAGGTAAAATTAGTTTTACAACATCTTCAAAGATGAGTGTTTAAGTTTTCACATGAACTTAAAAGTGAAACAAATTCATATGCAACTCAATATGATAAACATGCAGAGAAGAAATAAGCAAGTGATAACGAAGTTCACCCGTCCTGGGATACATCTTCGAGCCCTACTCCAATGTTAGGCCGCTTTATTGATCTCAGTAGCAAAAGAATACAATACACATATTTGAATCTAGAGTGGCACTAATTCTCCCACAAAAAAATGTTCTCGTACAAAGAACTCTCACTCAAAAAGGTGACTCTACCTCAACTCATGATGGTGTCAAAGAAATGGGCTCTCTCACAATAGGTCCTTGTATTCAAGCTGATATAAAAAAGCATAAAAAAATACAACTTCACAATGAAGTGTTGAAAAGGTCATTTCCCATAATCACACTGAGAAAACACCAAAAAGAGCTGCTCTACTGAAGTAACAACTACTGTAGATACATTTAGAAAGCTTCAAAACCCCTTGTTAGGCTCTTTCCATGCTCATCAAGGTCTCTATATGGATTCAAAACAATCTCTGTCTACAACACTAAAGGAATTGGCTCTGAAAACAGTCTAATTAATAGTGTTCATTTCAGAAATTTGATGTTGCCATTGTGTCCAGAACACCCAGAAACCCATGTTTAGGCTCTTTTTGGGCTCAAAAAGACTGAAAATCCACCTAGTTATGCCTCATGGAACTTTTCTTTGCTAATTGTCCTACAAAATGGCCACACTGGCAATCTGGGAAACAAATTTGTCCCTTTGACAAACCGTCGAGCAACAATTTTGCCTGGGACTAGCACTAATTCTATTGCAAACGGTGCAATTTTTCACCTACTTAAATCCGCCAATAACCCTTAAGCATCGAATTTTTAGCCCCTAAAGGTGATCGTATGGGCACATATGGCCGAGGGTCGGGCTAACCGCTTACCCCACCACTGTATTCCTCCATCGTTGGCTTTGGTTGTGGTCACATCACAGTAATGGGACCAAGGTCGGGTTTATCTGCCCACCCCTCCATTATAGCCCACTAGGGTTGTATGAGTGTATATGTGACCGGGGGTTGAGGCTCAACTCCCCGCCCCCTTCATTATGGCCTCCGTTGTTGGTTGTATTACGCACCATGGAACCGGGGCCAGGGTTGAAAGGGTGGGCCCAACCCCTCCCCCCCACCCCAACTCGTCGACCACTGTAATTTAAATATAAACATGCCACCATCATATAACAAGTGACACCATTGGCCGAACGGTAGAAAATTGGACTATTGTGTGGGAGGTTGAGGGGTCGAACCCCATCAAGGATGTTCGACCCATTATAAAAAAATTTCCAATAATAGAGGGCCATGTGGTGCCCTCTCATTGGTCCAAGTGGCGCCTCATCATTGGGCCACTTGAAACACAACCATCCAATAAAATGTTGCGACCTCAACCTATACGGCTCGAGCCCGGATTGGTCTATACTACCTTTGCGCCTTCCTAGTCAATTGTTGATGTCAGTTGTACGACCTGCCCAGTCAGCAACCCAGTCAACCCTGCAAGTTGACTTTTTAGTTGTTGGGCAAAAACTTCAGAACACCATAACTCTCCCATAAAATTTCGGATTGAGGTGATTCAAGTGATGTTGGAATCAAGGTGAAGAACACTACAATTTGGTGTTGATTTCAGGTAATTTTGAGCACTTTCACTTTTTAGCCTATTTTTTATCTCCGGATCAAGCCCAACTTGTGGGTATGATGCCAAATGGGGTATACTCTACTAGACAAAGATAGGGGAGAATACATCTTCGATCCTATGGGTGACAGATAGGGGTGATACCCTATTGTCCAGAGATCCCTCAACCTGAGGAGCCCTCAATGCTTCATTCCCTCCTTGGAGACCTTAACCAAGGGAGAAGAGTTATGCCCAGTGTTCTCGATCAACCTGGACCCTTGCCTAGGAGGGCCATATCCATTAATCCATGTTTCTCTTTGTAGATCATAAACATATCAACATGCTCATATCTAGTACTCACTCAAATAATTCGTAGAAGGGTTCAATCATATTACTTTATGTAGGATTTTTTCTTTCGTTTTTTCGAGCAACAATCCTTTGTTTTCATTTTTATACGAAAAATAAAATCAAATATTATGTTAGAGAAAATACATGCCAAGAAAAGGATACCTTATTCATCTTTCCTCTCATGGAGGTAGCAACCACAAGCCTACAATTGTCTCATACAGTAATGTTGTCTCAATCTATAAATATATATCTATCCTAGCTTTATGTACGAGATTCTTTGCCAGTAAGATCCAACTCTTGATGTCGCAATATATCGCTGCCATATCCAGAACCTACTCAAAAAACTCTCCAAAGAGTTTCCTTAACCAAACTATCTCATAGTTAGCCATGCTAGCAACAATGTACTCATTCTTCGATCGTGCTTAAGGCTACAAACTTCTATTTCCTGCTCATCCAAGATGCCATGGCAAATCCCAAACTAAAGCAGAACCTAAATGTGCTCTTTTTATCAATAACATATCTAGCCCTAGTCAACATCGTGCATCCATGTAACCTTACATCTTCTATAGTATATATGAGACCAAGATTGATCATCCCATGCAGATTATTTCAAAATTTTCTTAGCGAAAATCCAATGTGTGCTCAAGGTGTTCACTGCAAAGCATATATCCATATGGGTGTTCACAAGGAACATCAATGCCTCAATCAACTGTCGGTACTCAGAGGAGTCTGCCAAGTTAGGTCCAACAACATCTCTGAATAATTTCTTGAAATTCAATTCCATGCGGGTGTCCAAGAATTTGCATTCCCACCCTCCAAATTTCTTCAATAGCTTCACGACACATCTTCCTTTTCCAAACTTCTAATCATAGAAAGTAGTGAATCATGTCAGGATCCTCCATCCTGAACTCAAAGGCCAACTCCCTCTTACTTTGATCATCAAAGGCTCATTACTTGTCAATAATAGATCCTCAATCGTATAAAACCAAACTCAAAGGCATACCTTGGACCAGTTTGAAGTGGAGGTTCGGATCGTCACTACTTCCAAGATTTAGCAGGTAGTTTGTCCATATAGACATACGAGGCTCGGGGAGCTTGCTTGAAACTATACAATGCTTTTTTCTAACATAATATTGTCCAAACCAATATACCCTACTTTAAACAAATCAGTATTGTGCAATAAAATCAACCAAGTCTACTTATCAAGCCTTAAATTCCAAACCAAGTTAATATCAAAGCCATAGAAAATATCATTTTCAAACTCTTCAATCTAAGTAGATTTCACACTCAAGTACCAGGTTAAAACCTTATATATTGTTATGTCAACAATTTTCATTTACCAAGCAATATCAAGTCATCCACATTGTCATAAAATGAATCATTTCTGCCACTAAATGTGAATGCATACACCAGGGACAAATCATATAAGTTTTTTTCATCCATTCATTGTGAACTCTATGTAATAACCAGAATAGAAATTACTACATACTGAGGAGTAATCCTTTGCTGACATAGTAGCTCTAATTATCAAATCAGGACAAATAACATATTGATGCAAACCTCGACAAAGACAAGACGATTTAAGATGTTCACATCATCTACAACATAAAGGTCTTTGCATAAGATAGTAATCATGTCAATTATGAAATTCTCCTCACCATTCTATTAGGGGTGATTTTTTTCAGCCTCGCAACATAAATAAAAGTAGGTCCATTCACATTTTCTAAATAGGTCTTTCTATCAAACAACCTTGTTTCTAATCCCTACAATTCAAACATTATGTAGATCTTATTGTTCATTTTATGTCCATAGAAATTTCTATCATGCGCTTCATGACTGTAGGTATGTCATACTCATGGTGTGCTCTTTATTTCATGCATAAGGTGTTATTTTTTGTATCTAAAGGATAAGTTGCACCCATAGGCCTTCTTCCATGCAATCGGGAGCCAATAGTCACACCCTTAAGCCTTCCTCCCAGTGGTTGGGGCTTAGACTATGATAAATCCTCTCATCTTAGATCAAAATTTGTCAAAACTAACATCAATTGATCATCCATGCATGTCCATAAACATTGCTTCAACAATCAAGAGTTTTCTATTCATTTAATACAAATAATAATAGTTGTTGGGGTATCATGGAGTTTCTCCCTCTAAATGGAAAACATTAACTTGTCTTATCATAATACTATCATGTATCAACAAAACTATTAGATCATGGAGTCAAACTATATCAGGTTCTTAAACATATATGCATTATGGTCATAGCACATCAACATCAGCGACTTCATCATCACATATGAACATGTCATCAAATATTCATCAAATGTTGGTGTCATATATGTTTATCTTCATACTTCAAGTATCATAATCACAACATCACTTCTTTACATTGCTTCAACCATCAAGTCAGGGCATCCAATTCTACCACTTGTCAGATTTACTAAGTTGAACAAAACCTAACCAAGATCAACAAGAGTATCAAACTTATTGTCATACTTTTATCATCAGTGTTGTCATGATTATCACAAGAATTAATATTAATATCAAGTTACCATATATTAAAATCAATGTTTTTAGCTAGCTTTATAATATCAGGAATTCACCATGTCTTACCAAATATCAAGAGCACCAATATATCACATGTACCATAAATCAAAATTACTTTCATATGCATGCATGATTCATTCATGAAGGTGATATTAAACATACCTTAGGACTTAATTTTCCATCCAATACTGCAGCTAAATCATAACACTAAAACAATATACTACACATGCCTTGTAGTATTCATATACCTTTGCAACCAGTAGTACTTATTTTTCATTGGCAGTCGTAGCACTTTGTCACTAGCTCTTCTCTTCCTACGCTATCTTTCTTTTCCTAGACCTTAGATGATCCTCAATAAGGATCTACTTATCACATCTCATCTAGAGGTTAAATGTATTCAAATACTCAAATATTCATGCAGGAAGTATAAGCAATAATCAAAACAATAAATCTAAACAAGAATAGTGTCATGAAGATATAAATCTAAAATGGTACTTATCTTTAACGAGAGGTGATCATCTCCCTCTTGAACCAACCATGCCTTCAATATTTCCATCGAATTCATCAGCAACCAAGCCTAATTGATACTAGCCTAACTAGGCTTACACTAAAATTATCACAAGTGCTAGAATAACATCTCATTGATCATGCTAGGGTTTCAAGATTGCAAAATTCAAGCCTTTATCATATTCCAAGGTTTCAAACCCTAACCTCATGATATCCATCAAACCCTAATAACCAGATTTCCTACAGTTTCCTACAAACCGTATCATTATTTTAGGTCTCCCCCATCTTCTCTTACTTCCATCAAAGGTATCTTCACAGGGGTGATCTCAATGACTTTTCTTCAACCCAAATTTGATACCATGTTGAATTTTTCTTAGGGCTATATTGTTCTTTGCTTTAGACAATTGCATTTCATCATCTACAAATTTAATTCACCCCACAACATTATAACATCATTACATCATATGCAAAACATTCACACATAGAGACACGAGGATTGGTCGGAGACCAGGGAAGAACCCCACAAGTGGGAAAAGCCTTTCAAATTCTTCTTCTTATTAGATTGTCATAAAATGTTTAGCAAAGAGAAAGTACAATAATCCATTCCTTCATTCACAAGACTATCCAACAAAACTAATCAAACCATATCCCAAAGATGAATCCAACAATAATACTAGTCAAAATCATGATTCAAAAGCCTGCGGTCAACTGTCAAATGAAACCCTAAGTCCTACCTTCACAGAGCAAGTTATCTTGAGTGCGACTAAAGCATTCCAGCTGCACAAAGAGGCCTATGTGCGGCTAAAACTTTCCGGCCGGCCACACACAGAGGCTAGCGTGCATGTGGTTGCAACCGAAATTTCTTGTGGCAACCCTATGGTTGTGAACCAAAAACCCTAATTACATGTGCGAGCTTCAGACCTTGCAATTTCGTACCTGTGCAAACCAATTTCCCGTGAACTAACTTCAGACCTGTGCGAGCCAAAACCAAGGAAGAGAAAAGAAGAATGCTTGATGATTGTCCCCAAATGATGGTCACTTAACGTGAATTTATAGCCATCCAAGGGTGTCCAATTTCTCTTTTGGGCCGACATGTCCAAATGTGCACATGTGGGTTTCTATATTAAAAATATATTTTTCCTTAACCAAATTAAATTATTCTAAGGGCTAGGAGGTGTCTTCCTTGATGAGGAAGATTGTCCAATGGAGAGAATTTGTCCTTTAGGTTCCAAATTATAGGTTACAAGTGGATTATGGTCTCAATCTAAAAACCAAAAGTGTTGGACTTTCGTGCATGTTAAATCAACGTAATGAAGGATTGATCCACCATAACAACAAATTGAATCAATGTAAGAATTACTTGAATAGTTTAATCAACGAAAAGGTGATTTAGACTAGTAAAGAAATTACTTAAATTAATTTAAAGCATTATCACAACTAAAACCTACCTTTGTAGGAAAAGTAGGTAAACAAGCTATGTACACAAATTTTGCAAAGGGAAATCAAGAAAAAATGGATTACAAATTAATCACGCACACCACTCTAGAGGTTGAAGAAAGATTCCATGTAGGAAGGAAATCTTAAAGGAGACTAGAATGGAAAAGCAGTTGAGAAGCCATGATTGTAAAGTTTTGATACCAATTGATAAGAACAGAAAACTTCAATTGAAATTATTCAAACATAACCAAAAAAGAGATAAGTATGTTATTAGAGAGACTTGTTAGACCTATTCATGTGACGTGACACTCATTTTTATTACTATAGAGACTACAAAATTACAGGGAGAATGATCAACATTGACTCACTCTCCACTAGAACACAATGAATTGGGTGAGTGACCAATTTAATCTAAATCACTAAAAGAGAGAAGAATATAATAAAAAGTATGCTAAAGTACAAATATTATACATGTTCATGCATACTATATTAACTATCACGAAACCTATCATATAAGTTTTACAACTAATAATTATGATCAAGTTGCTTTCTTAAATTATGCTCTTCTAGAAAACATGTTGTATACTATTGGAGATTTCGGAAGTGAACTGTGTATTGTTTTGATCCGTCCAATGTTTCGGATGGTTTCTCTATCCATCATCAAGAACCAAAGAACTCTATGAGTAAACGAGTGTTGAAAATCCTTTTTATAGGAAAATGGAACTATGTATCCATTCGGTAAAAGATTAGAGAGAAATAAATTTAGTCAAAGTTTAAATTGAGATTTAAGAATTTTAAATAAAATTAGATATAATTGTTAAATTAGATTAGAGTAATTAATGATTAAAACAATGATTTGACCAAATTTAAATTAGGTCAAATTGATATTTAAGAATTTAAATTAAATAAGATTAATAGTTGTAATGCAGCATAGTCCCGGCCTCTATCGCTATCACTAATTATTTGATTAAAGGTTGTGCGGAGTGTCGAGAACTCTACACAATGAAAGCAAAAATCCCTCGCACAAAGCTCTCTGCACAATGAAAGTTCTCTGCGCAAAGCTCTCCACACAGTGAGAGTTTTCCTCACAAAGCTCTTTGCATGAAACTCGCCACACAATGAATTTTTTCCAGATGAATATCTTTCCACAAGCTTCAACAATAATTTAATTGATAGCTTATGGAAATTAGTTTATTTAAACTTTAGCTCCTATACACGCTTAAATAAGGAAGTATCTCATAGCATAGGTTAATAAGTTCATAAGTAATAATACTATGGGTTAGTTCATTTCATTTAATTTGTTCAATTTTAATTTTTTAATATGGCGAAAGCTCGTTATCCGAGAGTGTGGAGCTCCATACAATGAACTTAGCTCTGTATATCGGTGTCCCAAGTCATATAACACCTTACTAAAGTTGTATTGTGATGTTCATTATAGCGTAAAAGGATTATATTTTAATACCAACTTAAAAATATATATTTCACTGAATCCATGATATTAAAAATACATTAGCATGGAGGAAGTCGATGTAATCCTAAGAGGGAAAACTATTTGTTCATAACTTAGTTCTTGTATTGAAAATATAGCATTGTGGACGAAGCTAAATATTCGTAAAATGTAAAACTATTTGATGATAATTTAGTTCATCATAGCAGAAACTCATCTTGATTCTATCAAAAAGTGTTGAAAGCTTCCGCACATGTCACCCACAGAAGAATGAACAATGAAATATCTAGCGGATATTATTTACCTTGGCACATATAACCCACAAAACAATGAGCAATGAAATATCTGGCAGATATTAAAGGGGTGCCAAAGATGCCTAAGATTGAAGGGAGGGTGGCATTGGTGCAACACGGTTATTGGGTTATGCCCTGGTCGGGGTGAAAGGCTTACGTAATTATGTGGCGATCATGTACATGTGCTTTTGCTTCTTCCTCTCCTAAGCAATGCCAGAGAACGAAGCAAACTGACACTGACCTTATGCTTTGTATCTGATGCACCTTGCCAAAGTGGAAGAAATTTACCTAACATCTTAGAAAGCCCCAGCAACACACGTTGACCGAGTCGCAATTGATCCACAGCCAATTGTTTATCCTTGTTAATCTTAGAAGGCTTGAACGTTAGCCCTCTAGAGGCCTATACATGCATGACGTCAGCCCTCTTGTTGGAGATCTATCTTCATTTCACATTGGTTACTAGGTCGACCTATGACCTAGAGGCTTTGTTGCACATTATTTTATAACTTTAGGGGCTTCTAAGCTAAATTACACATGTTTGGAGCTGATTTTTTGATATTCTTTGGAGCTATTCTTAGCATAATGGATGGATTTCTTGCAAAATATTCTTGTAAGTGCTCTTAATTGTTGAAGATCTTTGTTTCTGTGTCTAATGTATGGAGTGATTAATTATAGTTTACACTAAATTGTGCCCTAATTTTGTTTAATATCTATTTAATGTTAGCTAAAGGAAAATTGCATACATTACTCATAAATGACATTATAAGGATTGTGAAAATTCGGTGATCCTGAATCCTACTGCAGTAACTAATAATATTTCTTCTATTTGTTAAATTACTTAAACAAATTATTTGCAGTTTTCGACGACAAACATCAAAATACATACACTGCAGTCTTCACAAATAAAATTTTGTGGAAAGAAAATGCAAGGAAAATACTAACACATATATAACCACAATAACACAATTATTTTTGGACAATTGTCCCCGGAAAAATCCAATGTGGGAAAACTGGTGCAACAGATGAGGGTTTCTTTTATTAATCTTCAACAATAATTTATGTACAAGCCAAAATAGGGGAAGAATCATTGAGATAATTTTACTGGTGATTTTCTCACAATCCACAGTGTTTGTTGACTGCGAAGAGGACCTCGTGTGTCTTTCGCTGGCCTTTCTGCATCACCCTCTACACAGTGACAGCATAGGCCCTGTGTTAACCCTACTGCGTCCCAACTTTGTGTTTCTCCTCTGCGTTGCCTCCTCTTGATTTGTCTTGCACTCTCTAACTATGCTGATGCCCTCTCTCTCCCACCTACAATTCACTCTCTGATTCGATTTTCTCTTGCTGAACATCAGCCAATGAGAAAATCGATCTACTTGAGCAATTGAGTATCTGCTCTGGTGTGTTCTCCATCTACCCATCGACTTCTTCTTATAATCTTCTGTTGGAGCACCAACGACCAAGATTAAAACATAATCAATGGCTAAGATTAACTGGAAATCGATCCATGTCTTCTTCTAGAAGATTCTCACCTGATTTAATTAACACCTTTTAATTAACCAGATTTCCTAAGTTTAGACTTAGGGAAGCGTTTAAAAAAGTTAATTATTTTAATTAAATCATCTCTAGGTGGTAGTTTCCCAAACGATTTCTGGGTATTGGAGAATGAATTTGTCTTAGCCTCTCTGCAAAATCTCGAGGCAAGAGCACAACTGATTCTACAAAAATCAACACTCCCTATTAGCGAGGAATGTGCTATAGTACTGCAACCCACTGAAGCATCACTCTATCTCTGCACCATCTCCTGCTGCGCTAATGATGTCTAGCTCTACTGCCCACCAACTATTGCACAACTCTAATATGAGTTGCACTTGTACTGCTGTTGACCCTGCTGAACAGTTGTCAACTATTGCAACTCCCTCTTAACTGCCACTGCTGAGAATATATTGAAATGGATTCTCCACCATACCCATATGTTCTCTAAATTGCATCAACTTAGCTCTCCCTCGAGATTTCGTGAGTATGTTTGCTACATGATCACCTATGGGAACATATTGCAGTTGGACTACCCCACGTTGAATACAATCTCTGATAAAATGACATTTGATATCAATGTGCTTCAACCTATCATGAAATATTGGATCCTTAGAGAGTTTTATGCAACTCTGATTATCACAATAAATACTGGTCACTCCCATCTTCTTCCTGAACAAAATCACCAACAATTTCCTAAGCCATATGGCTTCGCACATGGTTGTGCTAGGCGCGATATATTCTGCTTTCTGTTGCACCAAGAGATCATCCCTGATCCAACGTTAAGGTAGTACCCGAAGGTACTTTTCCTATCCACTGAACTACTTTCCCAATCTGCATCTATGAATCTGCTCAACCTTACGTCATCTTCTCGCATATATTTCAACCCGAGTCCGACTGTTCCACTTACATATCCGAGAATGTGCCTAGTTGCTGCCCAATGTACCCTTTTCGATTCTACCATGAACTGACTAAGGGTATTGAAGTGAAATAGATGTATGTTCTAGTGTTGACCAAATACATGACTGACCCAAATAACTGTCTGTACAAGGTCGGGTCGACTTCCTTGTCCCTTGAAGCATCTATCTTTTTCCAGTTGGTAATCATGGGTGTCGCCATGGGTCTGCAATCCAGCATTCTGAATCTCTTCAAAAAATTTGTAGCATATCTCCTTTGTCCGAAGAATATTTCCCCATTCTTCTGCCAAACATCCAAGCCCAAAAGATAGTGCATCAACCCCATATCCTTCATGTCGAATTCTGCTGAAAGGTTCCTTTTGCAATCCTTTATGAGCCTCGATGATCCTGTCAAAAATTGATCATCTACATATAAAACCAGAATGAGAGGCTCACTCTCCACCATCAGGTAGTAGAGATTGGGATTTGCATCACTCTTGATGAATCCCAACTGCTGCAAGTAATTGTCAATCCGGTCGTACCATGCCCTGGGTGCCTGCTTGAGCCCATACTGGGCTTTCTTCAATCTAGATACATGAGTGCTCTATGTACACCTCTTCTTCTATCACCTCGTTTAAGAATGCTGTCTTCAGGCCCATCTGGTGAATTTCCCATCCAATCTGTGTTGCTAGAGATATGACGGATTTGATAGAGGTATATTTGGTAACTGGGGCAAAGGTCTTCTCATTGTCTATTCCTTCTTTTTGTGCATACCCCTTTGCCATGAATCTATCCTTGTACTTCTCTACACTACCATCTGCAGCGTACTTGATCTTGTAGATCCATCTGGAACCCACCACTGATCTATCTTCGGGTCTAGGCATCACCTCCGAAACATCATTTGTCATGATAGAACTGTACTCTTCTACCATGGAATCTACCCACACTTGATGCTGTGCGACTTCCTGAGAACTGGAGGGTTTTGCAACCTGAGCTACCAAGGCCTGGTAATTGTTTGGCTGCCTGTGCTGCCTCTTGTTGTTTCTAGGAGCTCCAACAAACTCTTTTGCATTCTTTCAAGTCTGACGCACTTCCCTACTGGTCCTACCATGGTGGTGGGAGGTTCAATCTGTTCCTTTACCTATTTCTACAGCTCTGTCTACTGAGAACTTCCTGGATCTCCTACTATTGAGGAGATGCTCGTACTAGTCACTGTACTCGAATCTTGTGATTGTCGCCCTACTTGTTCTCCCTGCTATTGGACTAATGGAACATCTGATGACTGATCTCTTGCAAGCATATCTCAAGATCTTCTGCAAGCTCAGTCTTCCATGAACTTTACATCTCGCATTACTACAATCTTCTTGGTGCCATGAATGTAGATTTTATATGCCTTTGAGGTCCCGCTATACCCCACGAGATACCCCCTTTCTGCAGTCTGATCCAACTTATTGCGCTTTTCATCTAGAATGTGACAGTAGGCTACACTCTCGAATATCCTCAAATGACTTACCTCAGGTTTCTTTCCAGTGAAGACTCCCTCTGGGGTTTTCTTCCCCGAAGCTCTATGAGGTGTCCTATTTTGAATGTACATTGTTGTGTTGCATGCTTTTGCCCACAGAAATCTAGGCAGACCTTGATCATACAACATGGCCTTTGCTTTCGTGACTATAGTTTTGTTCTTCCGTTCTGCTACTCCATTCTCCTGTGGATTTTAGGGAGTTGTCCACTCTCTTTTGATTCCTTCCTTTGCGCAGAAATTTGTGAAGTCTCTATCCGTGTATTCTCCACCATTATCTAAATGTAGTAACTTGATCTTTTTCCCTGTCATGTTTTCTACAAGAGCCTTGAACTCTCGAAACCGATCAAAGATCTCATCTATGGTCTTAATAAGTAGATCCAGGTCCTTTTGGAATGGTCATAAATAAAAGTGACGAAATACTCGCCACCACTAAGAGCTCTAGTGGACATAGGACCGCAAATATCTGAGTGTATCAATCCCAACACTCCTTTGACTCTGCTATCACTTCTGGGAAACACTGCTTTTGTGTACTTCCCAAGTACACATCCTCAACATAGATCATCGTGCTCATTGCTGAGAGCTGGAACTTGGTATGAGTATGATCCTGTTACAATCTCTTTGAGCATATTAAGTGCTCCATGGTGTAAGTGCCCCATCCTCCTATACCATAGTTCATTCAACTCCTTCCTACTGTTGTCATCATCGCCTATTAGTGCCATTGGATAATCAATTTGCAACCTATATAGTACGTTGCTTCAAGCTCCAATCTGTCTCACCTTCTTCTAGGTGGGATGTTTGACATACACTTTCTTTCCCGCACAATACACATCATATCCCTTGTCCTACAAGTGGGACACTGAGATTAGGTTCATACCCAATCCTGGCACATGTCGCACATTTGTGGCGCTAGTGTTGGTTCCTGCTTTCGTCTGAAAATCTATGGTGCCTCTCCCTACTGGAGTACACTTAGTTTTGTTGCCCATAGTGATTTGACAGTCCATTTTCTCCTCTTGATAGCTCGAGAAATATTCCCTTACTCCAGTCATATGAGCTGAAGCTCCGCTATCAATATACCAAACACTAGCTGAAGCTGATCTTGACATACATGCAAACTCATCTTCCAATCTAGAAGATAATTCTGAGGCTTCTGATTATCCATAACTTCATGTTCTATTCTCCTTTCTTCTGACACTGTTCTGTCAACAACTGCTGCAAAATCACCGTGTCCCAGTTGAGGATCTGCTCTACAAGGAAACTGCGTTGCTCCCTTCTGCCTCTGGAAAGATTTGATCTAGAGAATCCAATTTCTCTGTCAACTCACTCAGAGAAATCGATCTCACTCAAAACTTCGACCTCCTTGACCCAAGCCTGCGCTGCCTCTGGGATTTCGAGCTGCTACCAAGTCAGGATGTCAAACCCCCTTCTTCCTTTCTTCTTTGAGCTCTCCTTCTCACGATCAATGCTCTGATACCATGTGAAAATTCGGTGATCCTGAATCATACTACAATAACTGATAATATTTCTTCTATTTGTTAAATTACTTAAACAAATTATTTACAATTTTCTATGACAAACATCAAAAGACATACATTGCAATGTTCACAAATAAAATTATGCGGAAAGTAAATGCAAGGAAAATACTAGCACATATATAACCACAGTGACAATTATTTTTGGACAATTGTCCCAAGGAAAACACAATGTGGGAAAACCGGTGCACCAGATGAGGGTTTCTTTTATTAATCTTCAGCAACAATTTCTGGACAAGACAAAATAGGGGAAGAATCATTGAGAGAATTTATTGGTGATTTTCTCACAAACCACAGTGTTTTCTAACTCTGAAGAGGACCTCCTGCCTCTTTCATTGGCCTTTTTGCGTCACCCTCTACGCAGTGAGCGTAGGCCATGCGTCAACCCTTCTGCATCCCAGCTCTACTTCTCTCCTCTGCGCTGCCTCCTCTAGATTTGTCCTACACTCTCTGACTATGTTGATGCCCTCTCTCTCCCACCTGCAACTCACTCTCTGATTCGATTTTCTCTTACTGAACTTCAGCCAGTGAGAAAATCGATCTGCTTGAGCAACTGAGTATCTACTATGGTGTGTTCTCCATCTACCCATCGACTTCTTATAATCTTCTGTTGGAGCACCAACGACCAAGATTAAAACATAATTGATGGCTAAGATTAACTGGAAATCGATCCATGTCTTCTTCTAGAAGATTCTCGCCTAATTTAATTAATACCCTTTAAATAACTAGATTTCCCAAGTTTAGACTTAGGGAACCATTTTAAAAAATTAATTATTTTAATTAAATCATCTCTAGGTGGAATTTTCCCAAATGATTTATGGGTATTGGAGAATGCATGTGCCTTATCCTCTCTGCAAAATCTCGAGGCAAGAGAACATTCGATGCTACAGAAATCAACAAGGATTGTCCTAGTGGTGAAAACTCTTTGAAGCTCTTCCCATAAACTCCATTATTCCTTGAGTAGGTATATGCTTGAAATTTGTTCTAGGGCATCAAATTTCAGCCTCCTTACGAACAAGATTGGCTTATCTTTGACATCCTTGACTCCATATACCCAAGGGACAAGGCACTAGTCCAAACCATTAGTGATCGATCTTATTTTTCATCCATATTTTCTCTCTCCTAAAATTTAGTCAGTTTAAGGCTAGATTAGTCAACTAGGGCTTGGTGTGAAATTCTAAGGGAGGAGATTTTTAGTAGTTGGAGAGTCTAAACATCAAGAGGATTGTCTTAGCTACAATATCTCTTATTTTATTGGGTAACCACTTCAATTTCATCCATAAAATCTCTTGCCCTAGGTGCTTTCCCTAAGATGGAAACCCTAGTTTTCTTCTCTCAACTTGAGGACTTCCTTGAAGGTTTGATGAGTCTTAACCTTGTCAAAATCAATCATAAGGAACCTCTTCTCCTTGCCATGACTTTTGGGAGCTCCAACATTCGCCTAACTCATCAAACACTAGGTCTTATGCACATCTATCTAGGTCTTCTTGTAGAAAATTGATTGCTTCATAGTGAAGCCTTGAACCAAATATTGAGTCTTTCTTAAGAATATCCTAGCTGATCACCTTATTCTCCATCCTTTGAATGTATTTCATAGGTGATCTTATCCTACCAAGATTCCTCCCATCAGTGAGAATTCGTAAAGCGCAGGGCGTTTTGGGTATGATGACAATGGGTCACTACCCCATTGTTATCACTTGGTTTAGCTTTTGCCTTGTAGGGTTCCCTCTCCAAGGCCTGCTAAATTTTGTAGTAACAAAGCCGATGTCCTTCATGTGGAATTCAAAATCAAGATCTCAATGTATGAGCTTCTCCAATCCTGTCAAGAAGAGATCATCAACATATAATACCAAGGTGAGCGTTAAACCACAACAAGCACAAAGCACAAGTTGGGATTTGCCTCACACTTACTGAAGCCCAAACCAAGAAGATATGCATCGATCCTAGCATAACATCAACACGAACCCTGCTTCAGCCTATAAAGGGCTTTCTTCAACCTGCATACATGGGAATGTCTCCCATGCACCTCAAAACCCTGAGGCTGCTTGATATACACCTCTTGCTTAATAATCACGTTGAGGAAAGCATTCTTCATATCCATCTAATGTATCCTCCACCTCATCTTTGAAGCAATGGACATAACTGCTCTAATAGATGCATATCTGGCGATGGGTGCGAACGTCTCCTCATAATCTACTCCCTTCGTCTAAGAGAACCCTCTTGGCACAAACCTGGCTTCATACTTCTTGATATTGCCATTTGCTCCATGTTG
Organism: Pinus taeda; assembly: GCA_000404065.3. NCBI lineage: Eukaryota > Viridiplantae > Streptophyta > Pinopsida > Pinales > Pinaceae > Pinus > Pinus taeda. The sequence goes on from APFE030753414.1 coordinate 72,487, forward strand.
GATCTTGTAGATCCATCGAGAAGTGACCATAGACTTCCCCTCTGGTCTGGACACTATATCCCAAACATCATTGCTCATGACGGAGCTACATTCCTCTATCATGGCATCCCTCTAGACCTGCTCACCTATAGCCTCCTCAAAAGTGGATATCTCAAACTCGTAGACACTGCTCGATATTGCCAGATAACTGGAATATCTAGTTGGTGGTCTTCTCTTCCTGAAAGTGTTGCTAGGAGCTTGCACATGCTCCTCAACATCCCTCAATGTCTATTTGGCCCATCTCAACCTCCTTCTGGTAGAACTCGAAGGAATATCTAACTCATCCTCGGAATTTGTTGGCAGTGTCTCATGAAAATTTAGAAGTCTAATTGCAACCACTGGAAATTTATTCTTCTAACTGTAAATTAATTATGTAGTTTATATGCTATGAAAAATATTGAATAAATCACAAAGCAATTTTTCACCATAAAAATACTGTGGAAATAAAATGTTGGAAACTGAGAAAATGCTAGCACACACACATAAAAAATGACAATTATTTTTGGAAAATTGTCCTTGGAAAAACTCAATGTGGGAAAACCGGGGTAGTAGCTGAGGGTTTTTATTATTATACAACAGTGAAATTCTCAGTACAATCTTTGGATGCCCAGTTGACTATCCAATTAGCAAATATCTGACAAAAATAATACGAGAGAAAATTTATCTCTCCACCTGTAACCCTGACACTTGGCTCCCTTAGGAAATCGGTCGCCCAACCCTTGCGCATGCTCTTTTGCGCTAATGTTGCGCAGACCCTCACACGTGTGGCTTTGTTCTACCTCTGATCAAGACATCCTATCTATCTTTGTGCTGGAAGTGATCTTCGAACCTCTGGAAGACTTTCCCAGCCTCTAGAAGCTTAATCAACTTCCTCTCCAACTAAATCGAACTATTGTGCTAAAGCCTCTGTGCAGACCCTGCATAACATCATTGTGGAATACCTTTGACACTTGTTGTTGCCTCTCTGGAACTGGACCTCTGCCTAGGAACCTCTCTCCAAGTGTGTTCTCCATCAACCCCATTGACCTCCTCTTATAATCTCCAGTTGAGACTTCAACGACCACGATTAAATCTTAACTGATGGTTGAGATCATCTCTAAGTCAATCCATGTGAGTTTCTAAAGAATTCTCACCTTTCTCAATTAATTCCTATTAATTGATAGATTTCCCTAAGTTAAACTTAGGCATAATTTAATTATCGATCAATTAATTTAATTGAGTTGTCTCTAGGTGGAATTTCTAGAAATGATTTCTGGATTTTGGGGATATCTTGTGTTTTAGCCTCTCCACTAAGTTTGAGGCTAGAACACCATCCAATGCTACAAAAACTAACATGTCCCTACTGGTGTTGCTAGTCCTTGCTCAGCCTTAGGAGCCTCTTGCTCCCTCTCCTCTACCACTGTTGGCTCTTGTTCATGAGATGTCCCAAGGGTCTTGTTGTCGCACAGATTGTCACGACAACGCTCAGACCGGGGGCTGTCACCCTGATCCCCGATCTCTCCGTTTAAGCCTGTCTCCCGCGGCTAAGGGGGGTAGACCCTATGGGACAATGGATAACCAACTGTGGACCAGTTGGGTTGGGAGACACGAGGGGAAATAAGCACTTAATTGATTTTATTAAGTTAATAGACTAGTGCCTTAAGGAGCTAATGATTAAATGATTATTTATTGAATATTGAAGAAATATAAACCATGTAGAACAATCATTTATCATCAAACCCAAGCAATGCAAGATATCTAGTAAATTGACAATGCTTTAACGATGATCCAGCAATTAAACTTCAAGAAAAATTAAATGCTTTAAATGATCATAAAATTTAAACGCTGATCAGTTACCACTTTCACATAGCTAACTTTAACTAAACATTTAAGTGCATTTAGCTATAGAGAAATGGAACATAAAAACTGCAAAAGTCGCTAAAAAAAAAAATCAATCTTTTTGTTAAGCCTTTGCAATTTTTTT
>APFE030753414.1:81425-110008 GCA_000404065.3 Pinus taeda
TCTGCAATATTCAATAAATAATCATTTAATCATTAGCTCCTTAAGGCACTAGTCTATTAACTTAATAAAATCAATTAAGTGCTTGTTTCCCCTCGTGTCTCCCAACCCAACTGGTCCACAGTTGGTTATCCATTGTCCCATAGGGTCTACCCCCCTTAGTTGCGGGAGACAGGCTTAAACGAAGAGATCGGGGATCAGGGTGACAGCCCCCAGTCTGAGCGTTGTCGTGACAATCTGTGCAACAACAGGACCCTCGGGACATCTCATGAACAAGAGCCAATAGTGGTAGAGGAGAGGGAGCAAGAGGCTCCTAAGGCTGAGCAAGGACTAGCAACACCAGTAGGGACATGTTAGTTTTTGTAGCATTGGATGGTGCTCTAGCCTCAAACTTAGTGGAGAGGCTAAAACACAAGATATCCCCAAAATCCAGAAATCATTTCTTGAAATTCCACCTAGAGACAACTCAATTAAATTAATTGATCGATAATTAAATTATGCCTAAGTTTAACTTAGGGAAATCTATCAATTAATAGGAATTAAATGAGAAAGGTGAGAATTCTTTAGAAACTCACATGGATTGACTTAGAGATGATCTCAATCATCAATTAAGATTTAATCGTGGTCGTTGAAGTCTCAACTGGAGATTATAAGAGGAGGTCAATGGGGTTGATGGAGAACACACTTGGAAAGAGGTTCCTAGGCAGAGGTCCAGTGTCTAGCAACTAAGCAAAGAAGAGTTCGAGCTAGAGAGCAGATGCAAAGAAAGTGAGTCCAAAGGAAGATTTCCAGTTCGAGAGAGGCAACAACAAGTGTCAAAGGTATTCCACAATGATGTTATGTAGGGTCTGCACAGAGGCTTCAGCACAATAGTTCGATTTAGTTGGAGAGGAAGTTGATTAAGCTTCCAGAGGCTGGGAAAGTCTTCCAGAGGTTCGAAGATCACTTCCAGCACAAAGATAGGTAGGATGTCTTGATCAGAGGTAGAACAAAGCCACACGTGTGAGGGTCTGCAAAACATTAGCGCAAAAGAGCATGCTATTTACAAAGTAAATACTGAAAAAATAAACACCAGTGCATGCTCAACATATTACAGATCAACAACTAAAAGAAACAAGAACAAACACACCACATGACACCATTATTTTTCGACCAATGTCCCTGGAAAAACCCAATGCGGGAAAACCGGTGAAGCTATCTGAGGGTTTTCTTATTAAGCAATATCAGAGTACAATCTAGGTGCCGAAACTAGCCTACCCAACAGAGAATTTCCTTAGCAGCTATACCTCACAGTCTGAGTGAAATCCCTTGCCTGAAACCCCGAAAAATCCTTTCGGTAGCTCCTTAGCACAAAACTACTTTGCAACCCCAACGTCTGCTCAATTTGGACTGCATCAGGCCCTCTCTATCTCACGTTGGCCCTACGTCAACCTTTCTTGGCCTTGCGTCAGCTCTGGGAGCCCCTACATCAGCTGCGCTGGCCCCTCTGTGCTTTGCGCAGCACTTGGCTACTTTGCACTTTGTTCCTTGGAGGCCCTCCCTTCAGCTCCCTTAGGCCAAACATGTGGCTAGTTCTCAGATGTATCTCAGCGTCTTCAATTCTCTTCCAAGCTGTCTATATAATCCATTGTTTGCATATTTTATAATATGATTAATAATTTTGCATGGGGATGCGGGTATGTCAAATTCATGTTTCTATTCTTTGTTGGATGACAAGTGTTTTTCTGTGGGTTACAGATATGAAATATTTCAACTTACAGTGCAGCTTTACACTGAGAGATTCATTAAAATGCTTAGGTTGCTAAGCGACAGAGCAAATGAGTTGTCGAACATTGAGATTTTGAAGGTTTGTAATGTTATTAGTAATTACCATGGTAGCTTTATTAATCATAGGGTAATATTAAAGAAAATTAGACCTGATTGATGCTATGCAAGTTTGCTTTGCAGGGAAGTCTTACATTTCTACAGAGAAATTTAAATGATATTTTCTTTTGGTTTAATTGATATTTTTTTTTTGTTGATAAGTGGGTGAATCCTGAAAATCACTCTTACCTTGTCGCTGAGAGGCCACGACTCAGGGGCATCTAAGCCGTCAAAGTCACCCGGGGATCGCACCTGGCCTGAGCCGCACCAGCGGAAACCATGCTGGATTTTTGGTATCGGCGAGACTAGAACCAGTGACCTTTGCATATGGAGCGCCTTAACAGCGCGCTCCTTCACCGATTGTTCTGTTAAGGCCCTCATTCACCGACTGTTCTATATCTCTTTGATTTTGGTTTAATTGATATAATATACTGCAGATTAGACATTTCAAATTGGCAAAAAAATTCTACAATAAAAACATTGCCAAAATGAATAAGTCAAAGTTTACTATATTTTTCTAATGGTTGTTAAAAATGTCTACTATAAGGTTTGACTCTATTGTTTTGTAATGTTGAAATTTCTATGCAAGTAACAGGATGGGTTGTTGAGTACCAAGCCCTCCTTGTAGGTCTTGGTGTGGACGATTCTTTAGCTCAAGTATGTGCTGAAAGTGGTGCAATGGATCCTCTAATGAGTGCCTACGTTGAGCGTATGCAAGCTACAATGCAGGTTAAAATGAAAATGCCTCCTTCATTAGCCCATAAGTGAAGCAAATTAGTATTCTTGGACAGATTTCAGTTGAGTATTGAATGTTATTAAATGTATATCAATGCTTTTAGTTGCTTGCATGCTGTACAAATGGTATACAAACATATTGGAAGCAGATAAAGGCCGCCTACCAAAGAAAACAGAAGATGGGAAGCTATACACTCCAGCAGCGGTTGATTTATTTAGAATTCTTGGTGAACAAGTGCAGATTGTTCAAGAAAATAGCACTGATGTAATGCTATATAGGATAGCTCCTTCTGTTATTCAGGTAAATCATTTGCTTTATCATCTTAGTTGTTCATTGTTGACAATCATTTTGCTACAGGCAGCTTATCATTTGAACAATTATAGGTTTTCTATTTGTGGTTTGGTGTATTGGGAATGAGTGATATAATAGTGATATAACATTACCATGTAATTTTTTTTTGTCCCACTTGTTGGAGATAATGGTCATATTTATAATTGGAGTTGTCTATAATGCGACTTTTTGGAGATTCCGGTGACGGAATCCGGCGGAAGAAATGACGTTAAATCTTGATTTTTAAGCAGTTAAAATGGTTTTTTAACTGCATATTTGGATTCAGCGCCCTGAAAAACCCCTGGGAGCCATTGATTGTGCAGAAATTAGCTATCAAACTTGGGATTCCAATGAATTCCTGGCGGATTTTGACCGGAAAAATCCGCCGGAAAGGCTTTCAAAAAGTCGCGTTATAGACTACTGCTTTATAATTTAGGGCTTAGATGAATAATAAATGCTGACTAATAAAGTAATTTAATAATGGGGCATTTAATGTAGTCATTAGGTATTGGGAGTTACATAATGTACTCCTCTTTTCTCCTATGTAATGAGACATTGCATCATCTAATGGATGCATCAATGCACTCTTTCTCACTCGTGTACTCCTGTCCATGAATGTGTACGCAATTTTCCTCACATGGTTCAGAGCCACTATGAGGAAAAGGTGAGAAAGTGGGTGGAGCCAAGGGACTATTGTGGTTAGAGAAGGCACCTAGGAACTCCTCACACATTGGATAGAAGAATTGCTGGTTGACACTGAAATTACAAGCCGGCGAGATATAAGTGTGTGCACTGAGGTCTTGTTCATCAGATTTTATTCGGAGTCGACATTGGTGGTTGTTAGGAATTGTAGCACTTCGGTAAGTGTTCTGTTAAGAGCTGTTGAAGGAGAACTTGGTTAGAGTCAAGTTGCCTATCAAAGAGAGGTGAAGGTGTGTTGTTGGAATGGAATCAAGTTGCCAGTCAGAGAGAGATTTCATCCATTGAGGGATATTCATTAGGAGTCAAATCAATGAATTTCTCATTATTTGTTTCGTAGTGGGGTATCAGAACCTTATGTGAATTAGGGAGTCAAGCCATCATGTGACCATAATAAGAGGAAAAGAGCTGTCAAGGAGCTGATGAACTAGAGAGAAGTGAGTGGGGCCTGCTTTACCTGTCCCTAGGAATTGGAATTGCCATTGAGGGATTTGTAAAATCAATTTGTGGATAGTTTAAGGATTTGTTGTTGCCTAAAGGTATAGTCATCGAGTAGGACTAGCTGCATGAAGAATGCAACTTTGAACTTGAGTCACTAGATGATATTTTCCTTTTTATATGTTGTATGTTTTTTAAGAAGCTGTTGTATGAATTGCTAGTTTTGTATCGATCTGGATGAATTACCAGAACTGTACCATTGAAGAAATACTTGATAAGTTGATTCATAAAATATTTGGAGCTTGTTATTTCTAAGAAATAGCAATACCTTTCAAAGCTTCGAAAGCGGATTTCTTTATAGTAAGCTTGTAATTAGAAATTAATTGATTGAATTTTGGCTTCATGTGTGGTATAGATAGTCAACACCCTGGAAACCATGAATGTACTTAACTTTGCAAATTAAAAGGTTAAACTTCAGATTCTTAAAAATATCTATTGTGTTTTTACAAAATTACCCAAGCCCATTTTTTTAGGATTTATTTTGCAGCGTGCCAGGTCTACACAACTGCGAAATTCTAGGCAAGCATATGCCTTCATTATGCTCTTGCTCGTATTCATCATGAATGCGGTTGCATCTACAGCTGCTATTAACACTACTGGTAAGCATAAGCATTGGTAACGATAGGAATTGATTAAATCGTTTAATTGGATTAATTTATGTATGCCTGTATGCGATTGGGACTTTATTTTTAGATTTTTATATATCTCTAAATTCTAGATCTATGTTTATTTTGATTCAGGAATGGCAGAGGGAGTCCACCCTGTAGGCAATCTTCAACCAAATTGCGATTACGTTGCTCGACACAGACTCTGTCAAAAATGTCCACAATGTTATCAAAGGGGACAACGTTTCGTGTGCTGCCATTAATGGCAACCTTTTCAAGAAAATTACCAGAAGGTTTTGGAAAGAGGTGAGGTGGTCTCAGGAAAATTCCCAAGGTTTGAAGGTGGAGATGGTCTTCTCAAGGAAACCCTCATGTCGAGAGGTTGTCATGACTCATAGCCTTCACAGGATCCGGATCGTAGTCAAGGAGATACTAAATAACTAGTGTTTGAGATCAATTGAAGTAAAACTAAATCAAACATTGATGTCATGTAAATTCAACTTGAATAGATTTTCTACACCTAATTCCCATTGTTTTTGAAATACAAATGCACATACATGTGTTTCTACTTCCAAAACAGTTTAACTTAACATGTAGACACTTATTTTTGAGCCAATCTGGTCGATTTTCAAAGCACTTAACTGAAAAAATAATGAACTCTAGGAAAGTAATGAAGGCTACTAATAAGCACCCCAGGAAATCATTAAATGATTTTGTTTTATTTTATTGCAGTACTTAGTAAACTGATACATTTTTAGGCATAGCTCATGAGTAATAAGCATGAAATTCTGAATAACAACTCAAAGCATTATTCATGGGGATGTCAGCAATAAATTTTGGTATGAAGTTGTATACATCTTAACCTGATATAGATGTAAGTAATTTCCCATCGACCAGTTTCAATAATTAGTAGAACAAACTGATAACCAGTTACAGAAAAAACAGGGCTAGCTTATCCAAAGAAGAGAACTTACACAGTATTAAAGAGATATGCCTTCCCATGCCTACAGTGAAATGTCTGGCAAAATAAAAAACAATAAATAGTGAGTTTGTCTTAAACTACAGACAAAAAGTTAAAACAGGAAAAAATACACGTATGGCAAAATTGCAATCCGCAAGCTTGAAATGTTTATTATCACACCCACATAAAACAACAATGTGTATTAGCTGAAATCTTAATGCATATGCAACGATGCATCTTAGGTTGATTTAGCAATACGTTGATGTTAATTACAATTATTTCTTCACAAAATGCCAGATCACTTGCTAAGGCTCGTTCCATCCTTGCCTAGAAAAGCACAGAAGACATCGAAAATGTTAAAAACAATCTATCAACAATTTAAACTAGTAATTAAGACAAGGGTCTTTCTAGGGTTTCCTGCTGCTTTCAGAAATTCAACTTGAACATTAGGACTTTCTATGGCAGCTTTCAGAGGGAATAGTAGGCATAAAAACTCTCTATGGCAGCTTTCAGAGGGAATAGTAGGCATAAAAACTCTAAGTGGTCAAATATTGATAATAAGTTGTGAATTTGTGATACATTATTAGTAATTATATTGGTAATAGGTAGGCAAAGTAGCTGTCAATTGTGTTATCTAGGGTGTTTGGGCGAAATGGCTATTATCTTCCCCATTAGTGACATGATGAGCTATAATGCCTTGATAAATATTGTTGTAATGGACTTGTGCCTATGAATATTGTTGTACTGGCTTCGAACCTTGTGAACTCTTAAGTGAGTATACCTATGGCCTTGCCTGGTACCATAGGTACCAGCAAGCTCACTCTAGCCCTTGAACTAAGAGGGAAGCTGATTCCTTTCCTCGGAAACAAAAAGATAGGCAAAGTACCTGTACTTCCAGGAAAGAATCTATATTTTTATACATGAGATAAAAAGGTCAAACAACCTTAGGAGACATTGCATGAGAATGCAGACTCTCAAGTTGGGGAAGCCCAGCAACCCTTGTACTCTATTACTCTTTGAATAAACAATCCCACTGGCTTATTTATCATGTCTGATATTAAAGTATCTGAACCCTCTCCCAAAATATGGCACTACTGCAGTTACAGATTTGGGTGATCACTGAAAGAAGGAACAATCTCATTCATGTGACTAGGCAACAATAGCATATTGAATGATGAAAACATTGAAGACTTAAATAATTCTGAATTCAAGGCCAATTGCATGAAATAAATGAAAACAACTGAACTACTTATTGTCAGTCCATGTTTTTCTGGGAAATCTATCAAAATAGATAATGTGTTGTAATTGTGCAAAGTAAGGGCTTGAAGAAATTCATAGCTGAGATGGTAAATTGGACAATGCTGGGATTACCAATGCCCTATCTAATCATGAACATTCATGGATTCTTTGTTTAGCCACTTTTCAATACCTCCCTGCACTCTCAAACCCATGCTTGGGTACAATAATACAACATTAAGAATTTTACATTTCAGGTTTCATATGCAGTGTTATCTTGAAGGTATGGCTTTAGAAAGCAATAATATTTAGCAGTTTCCAGCAACATTTTCAGTTTTTCATATTTACATTTTTAGTGAAAAATAACAGTTGATTGAAATAGTTGCTAAAAGGGCCACAACCAACACAGGGGCATCTCAAACAGAATACCTGGTGGTCTCTGAAGAAAAAAGGAAGCTATCTCGGCACCTAAAAGCATTGGGCCTTTATGTGCACAAAGCCCCGGTGATTGTATTAAAGCCATAGCCACTTACAGTCTTACATATCCTACTGACAATCTTCGAAGTCCAGATTTGATCTATTTATTCATGGGCATTTAGCCATTGGTTGAAACTTGGGACTATGTGCAAATGGAATAAACAAAACTAGAAAGTACAAAATGGCTTATTCAACTATTTTGAGAGGGCACTTAATATTGGTTTTTCCTCTGAACCCTAGAGATAAAGAATGAGATAGAGTGTTTGAAAGGGGGTTGCTGGATGGCAAGATGATTAGGACTTACATAAAACTTTGGACCATGAGCTTCAACACTTTTTCACAGGTAGGAAACCATTTGGCACATATGTGCCCAAATCAATATAAATTGTTGGGCAGCATTCTCAAAACTTATGGAAAATAAATAAATTATCATCCATAACTTAAAAAACAAGCAGCAGCTTCCTCAGATTGGTAGGAACGAAGGAATAAGTCTTCAAAAGCTCGAAGGGAGCCAGCAAAAAAGACTACTGAAAACAAAGCTCTTGGTGGGCCACACAGCCCAAAATGTTCTGAAACCAAAGAGACCTCAAAAGGCTCAGTTGCATGGAAGCAACTTGGAAGGGGGGAAAGAAACTCACAGGTCAACCACAGGTGCAGTTCAAACCAAAGGGTCAAAGTTTGCAGCTGCACATAACAATGCTAGAGTCCACATGCCAACACATTCCAAGTCAATCTTTCTCAAAAAGCTACCGAAGTATAACAAGATCTTTCACCTCCTTCACAAGAAGAGGATCAACAGATGAAAGATGTAAGCACCCCAAAGAAAACCTGTTTCTTTTTGGGTCTTACATCCAAAATGGGGGACAGATTTCAAGCTGAGAGTAGAAAATCAGCAATGTATATCAAAGAAGTCCATGACCATTTGCAATTCATCTATACTTTCATGCTCTTGGGAGAGCAGTTTCCATTGTGTGTCATTTCAAAAACATATCATATAATTATTTTTTACCGGGAAAAGGGCTTGAAGGAATTGGTTACCATATTAATTCATTTCATCCTCCTTCACCGCAAGAAATAAGAATGGAATGATAGTTCTTAAGCTGGAATAAGTAATCTTTGGTAATTCTTTCCATATTAATATAACAAGTTGTCATCCTTATGAAAGGAAGTCATTGTCCTGGGCATCCTCCGAAATTTGAAATATGGGAGCATCCCCTAATTCCCAAATGGTTGCCCAACCAACCCTTCAACTGCCATTAAACATTGAGAAAAATGGCATCAAAAGGGAAACTTATTTTGTCATCCTCAAGATAATCCGGACTCTCTAATATCAAATATGCTTAGAGAGTCCAGATCCTGCCACCCCCTCAAAAAACCATCAACCGCATCCTCCCATCTGGGCCCTATTATTTCTAAACATGCTTACAACCCACACCCCTCCCTAATGTTTCCACTGCTATTGCAAGCACAATTAAGGGTATTAAGACACTAGATCATCATGCACATAACCCTAGATTGGGATTGTAGCAAATATCGTCCCTGTGTCATCGTGACAAAGAGCAGTGATTTGTCCAGAGAAAACAGTGTAAATTTTCCAGCCATGCCAGCCATATCCAGAAAATTGAAAATAAATAAATAAATAGTTTGAAAGCTGGTAAAATTTTGACTTGTTCACAAAGAGCAGTTTAACGATAGTCCCGTGGAAATAATGAGTAAAATACAGAGAACAGACTCATATTGTATTTAGCGGAAACAGAAAAGAGGACCATCATGCGAAAACCCTGTTAACGCAGAAAATATACCTGTTAAATGAACCCTGAACAATAATCAGCTTCTGACTGGATATCGTGTCAAAGCGGACGCGTTTACTTTGGATTCACAAGTTGAACAGGTCGTCGGAACCCGCTATGAGCTTACAATGGACAGACGTTTCCCTGGGCACACACTCCCCACAGACGTTTCCCTGGCCACTCACTTCCCATTGCAAACCCCCGACCCCGGAAACGAATGACTGCGGCAAAGGTTCCCATTGCAAACCCCCGACCCCGGAAACGAATGACTGAAGCAAAGGTTGGTCTGTTGACTCCGGAAAACCACCTCAGGCAGCCGATGACCATGCGATGAAGGAGCATCAAGATCGACGGCTGGAACACCTCCAGATGGCGCCTACGAAAGTTCTGGAACCTTGGGGGCTAGTTAGCGACCAACATTCAAATACTGTGGTTACTATATAGTTACAAGTCCATACAACCTTTGGTCCTATATAGTTACAAGTCCATACAACCTACGAGTGACTGCGGCAAAGGTTCCCATTGCAAACCCCCGACCCCGGAAACGAATGACTGAAGCAAAGGTTGGTCTGTTGACTCCGGAAAACCACCTCAGGCAGCCGATGACCGTGCGATGAAGGAGCATCAAGATCGACCGCTGGAACACCTCCAGATGGCGCCTACGAAAGTTCTGGAACCTTGGGGGCTAGTTAGCGACCAACATTCAAATACTGTGGTTACTATATAGTTACAAGTCCATACAACCTTTGGTCCTATATAGTTACAAGTCCATACAACCTTTGGTCCGTGGCCGTGGCCATGTACCCTCCGAAAGCTATAAAGAGAGCTCATAAGATTATTAAATTAGAATGGTTGAATTTCTCTAAAAGAGAAGTTGGTTGAAGCAGCGATTTGAGTTGGCTAAACGCCTTCTAACACCCTGCAAACCATGAATGTGCTTAACTTTGCAAATTAAAAGGTTAAACTTCAGATTCTTAAAAATATCTATTGTGTTTTTACAAAATTACCCAAGCCCATTTTTTTAGGATTTATTTTGCAGCGTGCCAGGTCTACACAACTGCGAAATTCTAGGCAAGCATATGCTTTCATTATGCTCTTGCTCGTATTCAACATGAATGCGGTTGCATCTACAGCTGCTATTAATACTACTGGTAAGCATAAGCATTGGTAACGATAGGAATTGATTAAATCGTTTAATTGGATTAATTTATGTATGCCTGTATGCGATTGGGACTTTATTTTTAGATTTTTATATATCTCTAAATTCTAGATCTATGTTTATTTTGATTCAGGAATGGCAGAGGGAGTTCACCCTGTAGGCAATCTTCAAAAGGTTAAACTTCAGATTCTTAAAAATATCTATTGTGTTTTTACAAAATTACCCAAGCCCATTTTTTTAGGATTTATTTTGCAGCGTGCCAGGCCTACACAACTGCGAAATTCTAGGCAAGCATATGCTTTCATTATGCTCTTGCTCGTATTCAACATGAATGCGGTTGCATCTACAGCTGCTATTAATACTACTGGTAAGCATAAGCATTGGTAACGATAGGAATTGATTAAATCGTTTAATTGGATTAATTTATGTATGCCTGTATGCGATTGGGACTTTATTTTTAGATTTTTATATATCTCTAAATTCTAGATCTATGTTTATTTTGATTCAGGAATGGCAGAGGGAGTCCACCCAGTAGGCAATCTTCAACCAAATTGCGATTACGTTGCTCGACACAGACTCTGTCAAAAATGTCCACAATGTTATCAAAGGGGACAACGTTTCGTGTGCTGCCATTAATGGCAACCTTTTCAAGAAAATTACCAGAAGGTTTTGGAAAGAGGTGAGGTGGTCTCAGGAAAATTCCCAAGGTTTGAAGGTGGAGATGGTCTTCTCAAGGAAACCCTCATGTCGAGAGGTTGTCATGACTCATAGCCTTCACAGGATCCGGATCGTAGTCAAGGAGATACTAAATAACTAGTGTTTGAGATCAATTGAAGTAAAACTAAATCAAACATTGATGTCATGTAAATTCAACTTGAATAGATTTTCTACACCTAATTCCCATTGTTTTTGAAATACAAATGCACATACATGTGTTTCTACTTCCAAAACAGTTTAACTTAACATGTAGACACTTATTTTTGAGCCAATCTGGTCGATTTTCAAAGCACTTAACTGAAAAAATAATGAACTCTAGTAAAGTAATGAAGGCTACTAATAAGCACCCCAGGAAATCATTAAATGATTTTGTTTTATTTTATTGCAGTACTTAGTAAACTGATACATTTTTAGGCATAGCTCATGAGTAATAAGCATGAAATTCTGAATAACAACTCAAAGCATTATTCATGGGGATGTCAGCAATAAATTTTGGTATGAAGTTGTATACATCTTAACCTGATATAGATGTAAGTAATTTCCCATCGACCAGTTTCAATAATTAGTAGAACAAACTGATAACCAGTTACAGAAAAAACAGGGCTAGCTTATCCAAAGAAGAGAACTTACACAGTATTAAAGAGATATGCCTTCCCATGCCTACAGTGAAATGTCTGGCAAAATAAAAAACAATAAATAGTGAGTTTGTCTTAAACTACAGACAAAAAGTTAAAACAGGAAAAAATTCACGTATGGCAAAATTGCAATCCGCAAGCTTGAAATGTTTATTATCACACCCACATAAAACAACAATGTGTATTAGCTGAAATCTTAATGCATATGCAACGATGCATCTTAGGTTGATTTAGCAATACGTTGATGTTAATTACAATTATTTCTTCACAAAATGCCAGATCACTTGCTAAGGCTCATTCCATCCTTGCCTAGAAAAGCACGGAAGACATCGAAAATGTTAAAAACAATCTATCAACAATTTAAACTAGTAATTAAGACAAGGGTCTTTCTAGGGTTTCCTGCTGCTTTCAGAAATTCAACTTGAACATTAGGACTTTCTATGGCAGCTTTCAGAGGGAATAGTAGGCATAAAAACTCTCTATGGCAGCTTTCAGAGGGAATAGTAGGCATAAAAACTCTAAGTGGTCAAATATTGATAATAAGTTGTGAATTTGTGATACATTATTAGTAATTATATTGGTAATAGGTAGGCAAAGTAGCTGTCAATTGTGTTATCTAGGGTGTTTGGGCGAAATGGCTATTATCTTCCCCATTAGTGACATGATGAGCTATAATGCCTTGATAAATATTGTTGTAATGGACTTGTGCCTATGAATATTGTTGTACTGGCTTCGAACCTTGTGAACTCTTAAGTGAGTATACCTATGGCCTTGCCTGGTACCATAGGTACCAGCAAGCTCACTCTAGCCCTTGAACTAAGAGGGAAGCTGATTCCTTTCCTCGGAAACAAAAAGATAGGCAAAGTACCTGTACTTCCAGGAAAGAATCTATATTTTTATACATGAGATAAAAAGGTCAAACAACCTTAGGAGACATTGCATGAGAATGCAGACTCTCAAGTTGGGGAAGCCCAGCAACCCTTGTACTCTATTACTCTTTGAATAAACAATCCCACTGGCTTATTTATCATGTCTGATATTAAAGTATCTGAACCCTCTCCCAAAATATGGCACTACTGCAGTTACAGATTTGGGTGATCACTGAAAGAAGGAACAATCTCATTCATGTGACTAGGCAACAATAGCATATTGAATGATGAAAACATTGAAGACTTAAATAATTCTGAATTCAAGGCCAATTGCATGAAATAAATGAAAACAACTGAACTACTTATTGTCAGTCCATGTTTTTCTGGGAAATCTATCAAAATAGATAATGTGTTGTAATTGTGCAAAGTAAGGGCTTGAAGAAATTCATAGCTGAGATGGTAAATTGGACAATGCTGGGATTACCAATGCCCTATCTCAATCATGAACATTCATGGATTCTTTGTTTAGCCACTTTTCAATACCTCCCTGCACTCTCAAACCCATGCTTGGGTACAATAATACAACATTAAGAATTTTACATTTCAGGTTTCATATGCAGTGTTATCTTGAAGGTATGGCTTTAGAAAGCAATAATATTTAGCAGTTTCCAGCAACATTTTCAGTTTTTCATATTTACATTTTTAGTGAAAAATAACAGTTGATTGAAATAGTTGCTAAAAGGGCCACAACCAACACAGGGGCATCTCAAACAGAATACCTGGTGGTCTCTGAAGAAAAAAGGAAGCTATCTCGGCACCTAAAAGCATTGGGCCTTTATGTGCACAAAGCCCCGGTGATTGTATTAAAGCCATAGCCACTTACAGTCTTACATATCCTACTGACAATCTTCGAAGTCCAGATTTGATCTATTTATTCATGGGCATTTAGCCATTGGTTGAAACTTGGGACTATGTGCAAATGGAATAAACAAAACTAGAAAGTACAAAATGGCTTATTCAACTATTTTGAGAGGGCACTTAATATTGGTTTTTCCTCTGAACCCTAGAGATAAAGAATGAGATAGAGTGTTTGAAAGGGGGTTGCTGGATGGCAAGATGATTAGGACTTACATAAAACTTTGGACCATGAGCTTCAACACTTTTTCACAGGTAGGAAACCATTTGGCACATATGTGCCCAAATCAATATAAATTGTTGGGCAGCATTCTCAAAACTTATGGAAAATAAATAAATTATCATCCATAACTTAAAAAACAAGCAGCAGCTTCCTCAGATTGGTAGGAACGAAGGAATAAGTCTTCAAAAGCTCGAAGGGAGCCAGCAAAAAAGACTACTGCAAACAAAGCTCTTGGTGGGCCACACAGCCCAAAATGTTCTGAAACCAAAGAGACCTCAAAAGGCTCAGTTGCATGGAAGCAACTTGGAAGGGGGGAAAGAAACTCACAGGTCAACCACAGGTGCAGTTCAAACCAAAGGGTCAAAGTTTGCAGCTGCACATAACAATGCTAGAGTCCACATGCCAACACATTCCAAGTCAATCTTTCTCAAAAAGCTACCGAAGTATAACAAGATCTTTCACCTCCTTCACAAGAAGAGGATCAACAGATGAAAGATGTAAGCACCCCAAAGAAAACCTGTTTCTTTTTGGGTCTTACATCCAAAATGGGGGACAGATTTCAAGCTGAGAGTAGAAAATCAGCAATGTATATCAAAGAAGTCCATGACCATTTGCAATTCATCTATACTTTCATGCTCTTGGGAGAGCAGTTTCCATTGTGTGTCATTTCAAAAACATATCATATAATTATTTTTTACCGGGAAAAGGGCTTGAAGGAATTGGTTACCATATTAATTCATTTCATCCTCCTTCACCGCAAGAAATAAGAATGGAATGATAGTTCTTAAGCTGGAATAAGTAATCTTTGGTAATTCTTTCCATATTAATATAACAAGTTGTCATCCTTATGAAAGGAAGTCATTGTCCTGGGCATCCTCCGAAATTTGAGATATGGGAGCATCCCCTAATTCCCAAATGGTTGCCCAACCAACCCTTCAACTGCCATTAAACATTGAGAAAAATGGCATCAAAAGGGAAACTTATTTTGTCATCCTCAAGATAATCCGGACTCTCTAATATCAAATATGCTTAGAGAGTCCAGATCCTGCCACCCCCTCAAAAAACCATCAACCGCATCCTCCCATCTGGGCCCTATTATTTCTAAACATGCTTACAACCCACACCCCTCCCTAATGTTTCCACTGTTATTGCAAGCACAATTAAGGGTATTAAGACACTAGATCATCATGCACATAACCCTAGATTGGGATTGTAGCAAATATCGTCCCTGTGTCATCGTGACAAAGAGCAGTGATTTGTCCAGAGAAAACAGTGTAAATTTTCCAGCCATGCCAGCCATATCCAGAAAATTGAAAATAAATAAATAAATAGTTTGAAAGCTGGTAAAATTTTGACTTGTTCACAAAGAGCAGTTTAACGATAGTCCCGTGGAAATAATGAGTAAAATACAGAGAACAGACTCATATTGTATTTAGCGGAAACAGAAAAGAGGACCATCATGCGAAAACCCTGTTAACGCAGAAAATATACCTGTTAAATGAACCCTGAACAATAATCAGCTTCTGACTGGATATCGTGTCAAAGCGGACGCGTTTACTTTGGATTCACAAGTTGAACAGGTCGTCGGAACCCGCTATGAGCTTACAATGGACAGACGTTTCCCTGGGCACACACTCCCCACAGACGTTTCCCTGGCCACTCACTTCCCATTGCAAACCCCCGACCCCGGAAACGAATGACTGCGGCAAAGGTTCCCATTGCAAACCCCCGACCCCGGAAACGAATGACTGAAGCAAAGGTTGGTCTGTTGACTCCGGAAAACCACCTCAGGCAGCCGATGACCATGCGATGAAGGAGCATCAAGATCGACGGCTGGAACACCTCCAGATGGCGCCTACGAAAGTTCTGGAACCTTGGGGGCTAGTTAGCGACCAACATTCAAATACTGTGGTTACTATATAGTTACAAGTCCATACAACCTTTGGTCCTATATAGTTACAAGTCCATACAACCTACGAGTGACTGCGGCAAAGGTTCCCATTGCAAACCCCCGACCCCGGAAACGAATGACTGAAGCAAAGGTTGGTCTGTTGACTCCGGAAAACCACCTCAGGCAGCCGATGACCGTGCGATGAAGGAGCATCAAGATCGACGGCTGGAACACCTCCAGATGGCGCCTACGAAAGTTCTGGAACCTTGGGGGCTAGTTAGCGACCAACATTCAAATACTGTGGTTACTATATAGTTACAAGTCCATACAACCTTTGGTCCTATATAGTTACAAGTCCATACAACCTTTGGTCCGTGGCCGTGGCCATGTACCCTCCGAAAGCTATAAAGAGAGCTCATAAGATTATTAGTCCCTGCCTGGGACTATTAGTGATCGATTAGTCCCTGCCTGGGACTATTAGTGATCGATCCGGCGTTGACCGGGTATTAATTTTGTGTTTGACCAAGAATGTTGATGTGCATCAGGATTTTAACCTAAGTTTTCATATTAACAAATAATATAAAAGTTATTATCTAATTTCTGATTGGGCAACAAATTGAGGGTCTTATTGCCGGCTTCGCAGGCTTCAAGACATTCAGAGATGAACATTTTAATCACAAGATAGTTTATCCTAAGTTTTTGGTAACGGTTCTGAATGTGCTGCATGCATGCAAGACAGATGTTGGCCATGCAGGATGCAGGGTACATATAAGCATCTGCAGGTTGCAGGATGCAGGGTGCTGGATGCACTTGGCTACATCATATGGTGATTTCACCACACATCTATTTTGCATGTTTGTGCCATGGCCTAGGCATAGGCATGTTACAGTGAAACGGTGGGCTGGTCTGCATTTCAAAAAATTCTCTGCCCCTAGATAGCTATTTCTATAAACCCCACAGTGCAGTTCAGCGTCCCCACAGTGCAGTTCGGCGTCTGCGGCCTTCAAATCTTGCCTTCAGATACGAGGATCTCAAGAATACAAACATCACAGGCAGCAGCGGCAGTTACCTGGCCAGCACACTGTCATTGTTGTCATCGCTGTGCTCAGGCAGAGTCGCTATGGAATCGGCTCTGTTGAAGGAGCACAATGAGAAGCTTATACAGTACCAACAGCAACATCAGTCGATACAGTTGATTTATTCCTAGAATACCTAACTTCGCGTTAAATATACAGAGGATACAGGGGAAAGACCGGAAGTCCATCAGGGATATGTTTGTTTATACATACATTAACAAAGAAATCATGAAATTGGAGGCGCATGACTGAAGCAACATTTATAGGGTTTCTTTGAATGGCTTTTTGGAATACACTCTAGATAGCTGTTTCTGTTTCTGCGTCCCTAGGATTCTTAACCTTTCCCTCCGCCCTTTGCACAACCTAGTTCATTCAGCTTAGCCCATCTTGCCTGTATCTATTTGCTCATCCTGGAGTGTTGGCAGCTGGATGAAACAAACCGCAGAAGGCCATGAAGTTGAAACTGGTGCACCTGCAATGGGCAGTTGGATTATCCTTCTGCCTCCTGTATTGAACTATGACCATGATACAATGTTAAGTGGCATGGTTTAGGCCCTACATGCTATGCCATGGAGAAGGAGGTGAGGGATGTGGCGCTCATGGGAGGGCCCACATGGATGTGTTTTTATTATTAGTTTTTTAAGATCTTTGTTTCCTTTTAATGTTAAATTACCTCTTTGGTCATTGCAGGTTATACTTCTTTTACTGTTGTACAACGACCTGGTCAAGGTTAGCTATCGCTGCTTTGCAGTGCAACTGAATATATCTATAGACTATGTCATGTTTTGGTCTCTGTCTGGATTGTTTATGTCTGTGTATGGAAGCGCTTCCATTGTGACCCGGGTGAATTATTTGTGGTTGCTTTCTTGTTTGTGCCTGTTTCATGTCATACGTCTAGCTTGAATTATAATTGTAAATTAAATTCTCTTTGTGCAGTAAAGAGTAAAATATCCATCCAGAATTCAAGAACCAGCTGAACTCATCACCTCTTGTGTGCCGTGGACGAGCTGAGAGCACAATGGCTAACTGTAAGAAATTTTTTAATTTGCATGCCGTCTCTCTGATTTTGAAATTTTAGGAATAAATGGCAAAGTCTTGTACTCTCTGCAAAAGCTGAGTTTCTCCTTTAATTTTTGTTCTTTATCCTTTTGTCCCTTTATCTCTGTTAAGTCGATGGTAACTGTTTCAAATCTCGTGGGTTCATTCATATTCTGCAATCCAAAAATGCAATATTTTAGACAGCAAATTTTTTCTGAGAGGCTCTGCTCGAAGACAGGGTTGAAAGGATGTTAAATCAGATGAAGTCTAGACTTCCAAAGCCGCCTCATTTTCTGCTCTGCATCTTACCAGAGAGGAAGAACAATGACCTTTATGGTGATTGTGTAATTTTCGTGTTAATAAACGTTTCTAATTTCTAGTTTTTCCTTTCCATGAACCTAACCAGATTTTACGAATTTGTAACGTCTCATATTCTATTCCTTGTTTTAAGGCCTTGGAAGAAGAAGTTCCTGTCCGATTTGGGGGTGATTAATCAATGTATTGCACCCATGAACATGAAGAAGGTCAATGATCAATATTTAAAAAATGTGGCTTTGAAAATAAATGCGAAGGTATTTAATCAGTATTCAATGATAAATATTTCATTCGTATAGCCTTTTCGGGCCAACCCCTTGCTTTTGTATGTTGATATTGTTGGAACTGTTGTTCTATTCTTTAGGTTGGTGGCCTCAACTCTGTTTTATCTATGGAATTTGCGCATAGGATACCTAAGATTTCAATGAAACCAACAATTATTATTGGGATGGATGTTTCACATGGTTCTCCAGGGCATGTAGATTCACTTTCAATTTCAGCGATATGTGTCTTTAACATGTTATCCAGGCCTCTCTTGAATTGACAGACACGGTGAATTTTAGTATATGTTGTTTTCTGTTAAAGATATATTGTATCTTATCTTTAAAGCTCTTTCAATTTGTTGTTCAGTGCCATATTTGTATGTTTATCTTTGTTGCACTTACTCTGTCACGTATAGGTGTTTCTGTTCCTGGGCCTGAATTATGGTACAGAACATTAATTAGATATCCAGTACGTAGGTCAGAATTATGCGATTGATATTAACTAAATATTCTTAAGTTATAACCTGTTAGTTTGTCATACCCTTATCAGTGGGGCGTTGCTTCACTTTGGGAAAACTATTATGAACCCTGTACTATTCTAATTGTATACTCGTTTATCCAAGTTGACTTCTTTACAGTATAGGGATTTTTTGTATTATGGACCCTGTACTATTCTAATTCTGTACTGTTTGGATCCATTGCTGTTCCAACTTGACTCTTTGCAGTGTAGGGATTTCTTGTATTTTTTCCCCATACAAGTATAGTTTTTCGAATTGATTGTTTGTTTGTTTGATTCTCTAACTGTTACATATTTATTTCGTATCACAAGGTGTGTGCTTCATTAGTTTTGCTATCTTAGCCAGAGTCTGCGTAGGGCTCAAAAACACTGCCTTTTATCAATTAAATAGATCCTGTCTACTGTTAATACAGTTCACAGATCCGAGCGTCTCAAAACTCTACATTTCTAAGTTTCTGAAAGGAATTTAGGCTGAAATATGTGAAGATCTAATGTTTTAGTGTTTATTAATTTTCTATGATGGATTTTTATCTTGTTAATACATACATTTTCTCTGCATCACCTATCTTGAAGGCGATTGCTCAGAATTGCTCTGAATTGGAATTCTTGGCCTTGTTTATTTAGGATTTTAGTTTTTGACCCTGTTTATTCATTCAAAGACAGTGGCATGGAGGCTCTCTGTACAACTCACCTTCTACAGATCCCTCTTCTAATGCTCGGTTTCCTGCCAGAAATAAGAATTCGAGCAGGCTAGTTCTGTCAACAGACCCAAAGCCTCGCTTGAGGTGGACTGCAGACCTTCATGAAATATTCTCCTTCATGAGATATTGGTAGTGGACTGCAGACCTTCATGAAATATTCTCCTTCATGTGATATTGGTAGATGCTATGACAAAGCTTGGAGATCTAGATCCCTGTTCTCTACGCTTAAGGCAGGGACTAGCTACTGTGTGCTTGAGTTGCAAAATACATGCGAGAACATGGCTGGGGATCAAGATCACTGTCACCCTTGACAAATTTTAGTTTTCAGAATTGACTAATGCACCATTCCAAGTTGGCAGTGATAGAATGCAGAGTACCCAAAGTTGGATATATCACACACCAGCAAATAATATGATCAAGGAACAAGACTCCTCTTGAGACATGCTCTATTGGTAAGCCATCTAAGGAGTTCTTAGGGCTGATTTAATGAGATCAGTTACTTTCTTATCTCTTATAGCTTTTGTAAGGCAAGTCATCACAATCCCAGCCTTGACTTCATCCAAGATAGTACTTAGATCACCTTTCAGGGACCAGACATACCCACCAAAATTGCTTCGAATGACTCTTAGGACAGTGTGAGCATTCCTTCCAGGTCTAAAAGCATAAGATTTCTGAGTGAAACGAGGCTCAAATATAGGTTCCAAAATCATAAGTAAAACCTCTTGCACAATTCTATCCTGGAAGCGAGAAACTCTTGCAAACAGAAAAAGTAATTTGAGTGTGGCCTTTGATAAGAGCTTAGTTCTAAATTTTTCCCTCGGAGACCTAATATAAGGTTCAGCCCTTGAACCCCATTTAAATTCAGATTCCAACAGAGCATTTCTCAAAGCTAATAAATCTTCTTAAACAACCTTTCGAATTGCGTTGCATTTTGAAATTATCAATGTCAATGCTGCTGTCACCTACATGGGAATGGTCTGAGATCTCTTATTGCAAATAAGAAATAATCTTAGCCTACTTACTTAAGATAGAAATATAAGGCTGGAGTTGTTAAAAGATAGAAATATTTTCTGCTGATGCTATTTTGTGACTTATATGAATTACTAATTTTCCAGTCATTTCTATTAAGTTCGTAATAATATTTGCATCCACTTTTTACAATTCGCTGTAGACCCCGGCAGGGACTACCGCCACAACAGTGGCTCCTTGTTAAATTAGAATGGTTGAATTTCTCTAAAAGAGAAGTTGGTTGAAGCAGCGATTTGAGTTGGCTAAACGCCTTCTAACACCCTGCAAACCATGAATGTGCTTAACTTTGCAAATTAAAAGGTTAAACTTCAGATTCTTAAAAATATCTATTGTGTTTTTACAAAATTACCCAAGCCCATTTTTTTAGGATTTATTTTGCAGCGTGCCAGGCCTACACAACTGCGAAATTCTAGGCAAGCATATGCTTTCATTATGCTCTTGCTCGTATTCAACATGAATGCGGTTGCATCTACAGCTGCTATTAATACTACTGGTAAGCATAAGCATTGGTAACGATAGGAATTGATTAAATCGTTTAATTGGATTAATTTATGTATGCCTGTATGCGATTGGGACTTTATTTTTAGATTTTTATATATCTCTAAATTCTAGATCTATGTTTATTTTGATTCAGGAATGGCAGAGGGAGTTCACCCTGTAGTCAATCTTCAAAAGGTTAAACTTCAGATTCTTAAAAATATCTATTGTGTTTTTACAAAATTACCCAAGCCCATTTTTTTAGGATTTATTTTGCAGCGTGCCAGGCCTACACAACTGCGAAATTCTAGGCAAGCATATGCTTTCATTATGCTCTTGCTCGTATTCAACATGAATGCGGTTGCATCTACAGCTGCTATTAATACTACTGGTAAGCATAAGCATTGGTAACGATAGGAATTGATTAAATCGTTTAATTGGATTAATTTATGTATGCCTGTATGCGATTGGGACTTTATTTTTAGATTTTTATATATCTCTAAATTCTAGATCTATGTTTATTTTGATTCAGGAATGGCAGAGGGAGTCAACCCAGTAGGCAATCTTCAACCAAATTGCGATTACGTTGCTCGACACAGACTCTGTCAAAAATGTCCACAATGTTATCAAAGGGGACAACGTTTCGTGTGCTGCCATTAATGGCAACCTTTTCAAGAAAATTACCAGAAGGTTTTGGAAAGAGGTGAGGTGGTCTCAGGAAAATTCCCAAGGTTTGAAGGTGGAGATGGTCTTCTCAAGGAAACCCTCGTGTCGAGAGGTTCTCATGACTCATAGCCTTCACAGGATCCAGATCATAGTCAAGGAGATACTAAATAACTAGTGTTTGAGATCAATTGAAGTAAAACTAAATCAAACATTGATGTCATGTAAATTCAACTTGAATAGATTTTCTACACCTAATTCCCATTGTTTTTGAAATACAAATGCACATACATGTGTTTCTACTTCCAAAACAGTTTAACTTAACATGTAGACACTTATTTTTGAGCCAATCTGGTCGATTTTCAAAGCACTTAACTGAAAAAATAATGAACTCTAGTAAAGTAATGAAGGCTACTAATAAGCACCCCAGGAAATCATTAAATGATTTTGTTTTATTTTATTGCAGTACTTAGTAAACTGATACATTTTTAGGCATAGCTCATGAGTAATAAGCATGAAATTCTGAATAACAACTCAAAGCATTATTCATGGGGATGTCAGCAATAAATTTTGGTATGAAGTTGTATACATCTTAACCTGATATAGATGTAAGTAATTTCCCATCGACCAGTTTCAATAATTAGTAGAACAAACTGATAACCAGTTACAGAAAAAACAGGGCTAGCTTATCCAAAGAAGAGAACTTACACAGTATTAAAGAGATATGCCTTCCCATGCCTACAGTGAAATGTCTGGCAAAATAAAAAACAATAAATAGTGAGTTTGTCTTAAACTACAGACAAAAAGTTAAAACAGGAAAAAATACACGTATGGCAAAATTGCAATCCGCTAACTTGAAATGTTTATTATCACACCCACATAAAACAACAATGTGTATTAGCTGAAATCTTAATGCATATGCAACGATGCATCTTAGGTTGATTTAGCAATACGTTGATGTTAATTACAATTATTTCTTCACAAAATGCCAGATCACTTGCTAAGGCTCGTTCCATCCTTGCCTAGAAAAGCACGGAAGACATCGAAAATGTTAAAAACAATCTATCAACAATTTAAACTAGTAATTAAGACAAGGGTCTTTCTAGGGTTTCCTGCTGCTTTCAGAAATTCAACTTGAACATTAGGACTTTCTATGGCAGCTTTCAGAGGGAATAGTAGGCATAAAAACTCTCTATGGCAGCTTTCAGAGGGAATAGTAGGCATAAAAACTCTAAGTGGTCAAATATTGATAATAAGTTGTGAATTTGTGATACATTATTAGTAATTATATTGGTAATAGGTAGGCAAAGTAGCTGTCAATTGTGTTATCTAGGGTGTTTGGGCGAAATGGCTATTATCTTCCCCATTAGTGACATGATGAGCTATAATGCCTTGATAAATATTGTTGTAATGGACTTGTGCCTATGAATATTGTTGTACTGGCTTCGAACCTTGTGAACTCTTAAGTGAGTATACCTATGGCCTTGCCTGGTACCATAGGTACCAGCAAGCTCACTCTAGCCCTTGAACTAAGAGGGAAGCTGATTCCTTTCCTCGGAAACAAAAAGATAGGCAAAGTACCTGTACTTCCAGGAAAGAATCTATATTTTTATACATGAGATAAAAAGGTCAAACAACCTTAGGAGACATTGCATGAGAATGCAGACTCTCAAGTTGGGGAAGCCCAGCAACCCTTGTACTCTATTACTCTTTGAATAAACAATCCCACTGGCTTATTTATCATGTCTGATATTAAAGTATCTGAACCCTCTCCCAAAATATGGCACTACTGCAGTTACAGATTTGGGTGATCACTGAAAGAAGGAACAATCTCATTCATGTGACTAGGCAACAATAGCATATTGAATGATGAAAACATTGAAGACTTAAATAATTCTGAATTCAAGGCCAATTGCATGAAATAAATGAAAACAACTGAACTACTTATTGTCAGTCCATGTTTTTCTGGGAAATCTATCAAAATAGATAATGTGTTGTAATTGTGCAAAGTAAGGGCTTGAAGAAATTCATAGCTGAGATGGTAAATTGGACAATGCTGGGATTACCAATGCCCTATCTCAATCATGAACATTCATGGATTCTTTGTTTAGCCACTTTTCAATACCTCCCTGCACTCTCAAACCCATGCTTGGGTACAATAATACAACATTAAGAATTTTACATTTCAGGTTTCATATGCAGTGTTATCTTGAAGGTATGGCTTTAGAAAGCAATAATATTTAGCAGTTTCCAGCAACATTTTCAGTTTTTCATATTTACATTTTTAGTGAAAAATAACAGTTGATTGAAATAGTTGCTAAAAGGGCCACAACCAACACAGGGGCATCTCAAACAGAATACCTGGTGGTCTCTGAAGAAAAAAGGAAGCTATCTCGGCACCTAAAAGCATTGGGCCTTCATGTGCACAAAGCCCCGGTGATTGTATTAAAGCCATAGCCACTTACAGTCTTACATATCCTACTGACAATCTTCGAAGTCCAGATTTGATCTATTTATTCATGGGCATTTAGCCATTGGTTGAAACTTGGGACTATGTGCAAATGGAATAAACAAAACTAGAAAGTGCAAAATGGCTTATTCAACTATCTTGAGAGGGCACTTGATATTGGTTTTTCCTCTGAACCCTAGAGATAAAGAATGAGATAGAGTGTTTGAAAGGGGGTTGCTGGATGGCAAGATGATTAGGACTTACATAAAACTTTGGACCATGAGCTTCAACACTTTTTCACAGGTAGGAAACCATTTGGCACATATGTGCCCAAATCAATATAAATTGTTGGGCAGCATTCTCAAAACTTATGGAAAAAAAAATAAATTATCATCCATAACTTAAAAAACAAGCAGCAGCTTCCTCAGATTGGTAGGAACGAAGGAATAAGTCTTCAAAAGCTCGAAGGGAGCCAGCAAAAAAGACTACTGAAAACAAAGCTCTTGGTGGGCCACACAGCCCAAAATGTTCTGAAACCAAAGAGACCTCAAAAGGCTCAGTTGCATGGAAGCAACTTGGAAGGGGGGAAAGAAACTCACAGGTCAACCACAGGTGCAGTTCAAACCAAAGGGTCAAAGTTTGCAGCTGCACATAACAATGCTAGAGTCCACATGCCAACACATTCCAAGTCAATCTTTCTCAAAAAGCTACCGAAGTATAACAAGATCTTTCACCTCCTTCACAAGAAGAGGATCAACAGATGAAAGATGTAAGCACCCCAAAGAAAACCTGTTTCTTTTTGGGTCTTACATCCAAAATGGGGGACAGATTTCAAGCTGAGAGTAGAAAATCAGCAATGTATATCAAAGAAGTCCATGACCATTTGCAATTCATCTATACTTTCATGCTCTTGGGAGAGCAGTTTCCATTGTGTGTCATTTCAAAAACATATCATATAATTATTTTTTACCGGGAAAAGGGCTTGAAGAAATTGGTTACCATATTAATTCATTTCATCCTCCTTCACCGCAAGAAATAAGAATGGAATGATAGTTCTTAAGCTGGAATAAGTAATCTTTGGTAATTCTTTCCATATTAATATAACAAGTTGTCATCCTTATGAAAGTAAGCCATTGCCCTGGGAATCCTCCGAAATCTGAGATATGGGAGCATCCCCTAATTCCCAAATGGTTGCCCAACCAACCCTTCAACTGCCATTAAACATTGAGAAAAATGGCATCAAAAGGGAAACTTATTTTGTCATCCTCAAGATAATCCGGACTCTCTAATATCAAATATGCTTAGAGAGTCCGGATCCTGCCACCCCCTCAAAAAACCATCAACCGCATCCTCCCATCTGGGCCCTATTATTTCTAAACATGCTTACAACCCACACCCCTCCTTAATGTTTCCACTGTTATTGCAAGCACAACTAAGGGTATTAAGGCACTAGATCATCATGCACATAACCTGATCTGCTTGCAGATCTGAAAAATAAAATAAACAGAGAAAAACTACAAACAGACTGTAGACACAGGCTAATTGATAAAACAACAGATCTGAAGATTAATATAAAATACACAGAAGTGACAGGTCAGCCTGTAGTCATGAAGCTAGGAATACACAGTACGCGGGTCTGCAAAAACAATGTCACTGTATTATTATTTAGGAAGAAGAGATAGCCCCTGTTTTAAAAACAACGATCTCATTCTCCTTATTACCAAAAAGATAAAAAGAAAATAAAACTGCGTAATTAGCTAAAACCCATATATTTTAGATATTTCCCTTTTTCAGATGTGATGTTTCCAAAACAGTTCGCTTTTTCTTGGTTGCCTAGTCAGTGAGCTGTTGCTGTTGAAACCCAAAGCAAACCTCAAAAGGTGAGAAACCAGTTGAGGAGTGTGTTGCCCGATTGTAACTGTGTTGAATGATGTGCAAATATGTATCCCACTGTTTGTTTTTGGAGAAGTAGCTGCGAAGTGAGTGAACCAAAGTACGATTGACAACTTCGGTTTGTCCATCTGTTTGTGGGTGGAAAGCAGTGGAGAAACGAAGTTGGCAACCCAAAAAAGACCAAAGAGTACGCCAAAAGGTACTGAGAAAGCGAGAATCACGATCTGAAATAATGCTACTTGGCAAACCAAAGTGTGGCCACACATGATGGAAGAAGAGATCCGCGGTTTGAGCAGCAGAAGTAGTCTTATGACAAGGAAGAAATATAGCCATCTTGGAGAAACGACATACCACTACCCAGATAGCATCATGTTTACGAAAAGTAGTAGGAAGGCCACTTAAAAAGTCCATGGAAATGGATTCCCAAGGACGAGAGGGAATTGGTAATGGCTGATACAAACCATGCTTACGATTTGAGGGCTTGCTTTGTGAACAAAGAGAACATGCACGAATGAATTTTTCCACTTGCTTTGGTAACGCAGGCCAATAGAAGTGGCGTTGAAGATTGAGAATGGTCTTGGCGGTGCCAAAATGCCCTCCGCATGAAGACGCATGTGCTTCACGGATAAGAATGAGACGATCATCAGATTGTGGCACACATAGTTGGTTCAATTTATACAACCAACCATCACGAATGGTATAATCAAGAAATGGAGTTTGGTTGATGACTGTAGGGTGTTGCACAGCTTCCCATATCTCACCAAAGACCGGATCTGTTGCATACATCTCTTTCCAAGCATCATATGCAGCACAACGCACCTCTAGAATGTGTAGGACCTGAGCAGGCGGTCGACTTAACAAATCAGCCATCTTATTACTTGTCCCCTTCTTGTATTTAATCACCAGATGGAATTGTTGGAGGTAAGAAGCCCATTTTAAATGGCGTTGCTCTTGAATCTTTCGTTGTGAGTTGATGAAGATTAGCGGATGATGATCTGTATGGAGGATGGTCTCTTTGCCAAGAATGTAATGGCGCCATTGCTTCAAAGCTTGCACTAAACTGTAGAATTCCTTGTCATAAGTGCTGTACATGAGCTTAGCATCCGCAAGTGCTTCAGAATGGTATGCGACAGGGTGGCCTCCATGTTTAAGAACAGCTCCAATGGCGAATTGAGAGGCATCAGTTTTTATCTCAAATGGTTGATTCATATCTGGCAAGCGAAGAACAGGAGCAGAGCATAAGGCACTCTTAAGTTGAGAAAAATGTTGCTCAGATTCGGCATCCCAAATAAACTTTGCTTGATGAGACAACTGGTGCAAAGGGCGAGCCAACTGTGAAAAATGAGAGACAAACTTTCTGTAGAAATTAATACCTCCCATGAAGCTCTTGAGATCATGTGCAGAGGAAGGGGCTGGCCATTGCGCCAAGGCTTGTACACGAGAGGGATCTGGGCGAACCCCTTTGTTGTCAATAATAAATCCCAAATATTGAACTGATGTTTGTCCAAAATAGGATTTCTTTTATTTGACCTGAAGGTGATGTGCTTGCAATAACTCAAGTATGGTGCGAACATGCTGAAGATGGTCTTCCCAAGATTTGCTGAATACTAAAATGTCATCAAGGTAGATGACCACAAACTTACCCAAATGTGCCCTGAAAATATCATTAATGAATCTCATAAAGGTGGCCGATGCGTTGGTCAGTCCAAATGGCATGACCAACCATTCAAATAGCCCAAACTTTGTTTTAAAAGCAGTTTTCCATGTGTCGGATGCATGCATGCGAACTTGATGGTAGCCTGCAGTTAAATCCATCTTTGTGAAGAAACAAGCCCCGTGTAAATGGTCCAACAAATCCTCAATGCGGGGAAGGGGGTAGCGGTTTTTAACAGTGGCTTTATTAAGGGCTCGATAGTCTGTCACAAGACGCCATTCAGAAGTATCTTTTTTGGGAATAATAAAAGCTGGAGATGCACAGGGCGAGGATGATGGCTGAATATGACCGGATGTCAACAATTCTTCAATTTGGCGTTCGATCTCAGTTGCCTCTCGAGGAGCAAGGCGATAAGATGGGGCATTGGGTAAGGAAGCGCCAGGAATAAGATCAATGTGGTGTTCAACAGAGCGCGCTGGAGGCAGCCCTGTGGGTTGGGTGAAGACATCTGCAAATTCATGGAGAAGAGGAGCCATTGAAGGAGGGACTGGATGGGTGAGGTTGTCTGGCTTGACAGGGCGAACCAAGCACAAAGAAACATCTTGGTTTAAATTGACTCGCATAATGGGAGCTTTGCCAATGGAAGGTTGGGTTGATGTGCTCGCTGAGGATGTGAGCACATAGGTGCGCCCCTCGTGCTGCAAGTGGTATTGGTGATCGGTAGCATGATAAACAGCATGTCGAGCCTCTTGATAGGGAATTCCTAGCAATAAATCAGCACAATCGAGAGGAGAAACATCACATACCATAGTATCTCGGAAAGGTCCAATAGCAAAGGTGACAGCACAACATTGTGAGATGGTAAGACGAGGACCGTCCTTTCTGACCCAACCGAGCTGATACGGGT
>APFE030753415.1:1654-14558 GCA_000404065.3 Pinus taeda
ACTCGCAGAACCACTCTCTATGGGGAGTGAAGTGAAAGGATGCACCTAAGTCAATTAACCATGCCTCATGATCTACATGTGTACTTGAAGAAGCTAAGTACACATCCCTACCTTCATCTGAGGTGGTTTTCGCCTCTGTAGAAGGAGCATCATCAGATCCATTTCCTTTATCAGGAGCTTTAGATTTACAGTCCCTTTTGAAGTGCCCTTCCTTTCCACATTTCCAGCACACCACCTTGAAAGGTTTTCCTAGAGATTTAGATCTTCCTCTAGATTTAGATCTCCCACTCGATGACTTATTTTTGTTTATGTTCTGGGACCATCCTCGTACAGACAAGGCATCACCATTTTCACTCTCCATATTTTTCCGTCTCATCTCCTCTGTCAGCAAGGATGAGACTATTTCATCAAAATGCAAGGCAGTTGCATTGCTACCTATTGCAATAACCAGACTATCCCACGAATCTGGTAGAGAACACAAAAAACTGGTGCACTTATCTTCATCTGAAATTTTAATATCAACAGATGCTAACTGACTTACCACATTATTAAACGCATTCAGATGCTCTATCACCGAGTCTCCATCTTTCATCCTCAAGTTATACAACTTTTTTCGCAGGAACAGTTTATTCACCAGAGACTTAGATTGGTACAAAGTCCCTAACTTGCCCCACAAAGCCTTTGCCATAGCTTCCCCTTCAAATCCCTTGTTAACTACATGGAAAGAATATAACACAACCCAACATTTGAGTTGGGGAATGGATGGACGACTTTGCAATGGTTTAGATGGAATGAATGATGATGAGGAAGGAGTCTCACTGTTAGACTCTAAAGGTGTATTCATAGCTATTTTTCGACTTGGCAGAGGAAATTTAGTTGGTGGGATACCAAACTTTTCACTCTGCGATCTAGTAAGAGGTTGAGATGGAATATATTGCGAAGTCACACTGCCTTGGGATAACTCAGAATGTTCTTGGGATATCAAAAACCCTTGGAGTTTATGAATCAAGGTCTGTACTTCAGGGGGTTCAAGAGAAGAATTGTCAGGTGTGTTTAAGTTTTCAGCAGTGGGTGTTGTATTTTCCTTTTCAACTTCTTGCTTAAAAATAGGATATTTAGAATGTGAAGGAGAAGTTGGAGGAGATGGTGAGGGAGTCTTACTCTTAGAAAGGCCTATGGATTTGGATTCGCTCGCCATTCACAGTTCATGCCCTCCTTCTAGTGCAAAAAATGTTGATGCCTCTAAAATCCTAGCACCAAAATTGGGGATAACCACCTGGTCCGAACCTTAGTACAACTCCTTTTGCGTTTGGTGTGGTGACTCCGACTGGATATTATGGGACCAATTTCCCATATAATAAATGCTCTGATGGATCATTATTTTATAATGTATAATAAGGATGATAAGTGCTTTAACCTATAACCCAAAAATATACAAATATACTTATATAACTTAGGTATGCTATAAACAATGTGATTTCTAATTATTTCTAACAGATAAATAATCATATAAATGAATTATTGATTGATAGAAATATGCATTCATAGATAATGATTACTTTGTTTAAGAAGTTAAAAAAAGTAATTATTCATAAAACATATCGCATTCATAACAATGTATATCACTGACATATATCTGTAAAGTATAACAATTCTAAATTGTTAGAAATGACATGATAAAGAATTATCTTGAAGAGTATACATACATCAACAATAGCAACTTTTAAAAGGAATGCTTCATCACATAAGGAAATAAGATAAAAGAACAATGATAGACATACCACATGCATTTGAGTCTTTCCAATGTAAATAACACTCTGATTCCACTTTCTTATTTGAGATAACTTCCAGGAGATACAAAAGTGCAGATCTTGAAAAAGTTTCTTCACAAAAATGTAGAACCCCGATCCACTACTAATAAAAATATATTCAGAAGTACAAAAGTGTAACTTCTCAAATCAAGTTTTTATGCAAATTGAGGACCCTTTCTTAAAAGACATGAAAGGGTTTAAATAATAAAAATAAAAACTAACTATCAATGAAAATTGGTTTGAGCCGTTGAAACTGTAAACATGAAAATCTGGGATTTGATCTATGAAAATAACAGTGCAATAACCTTTTAACTGATTCGTTGTATCTACTTCTTATTTTGTACTTGCAGCTGACAAATTGAGAGCATTTGCTGAATTTCCAGAGGATGACTCAGCCTGGAACGTAGTTGAGTTGTGTACGTAGCATCTAAAAGTTTGGGAACCATGAGATTGACAGCGTCGACAAGGCATTTGGTGGCCATTTGCTGGCTATGCGGCTTGACTAGGAAAAACCAAAATGCATCCCAAGTCAAGTTTTTCACTTTGCCGATTTGTTCTTCTCTGTTGGCTAGATCCTTTCTCCATTGATCTTCTAGCATTTTTTCTTTCGAGAGCTTTCCTGGAGAGCAATCGGAGATCAAGTTAGTTCCATATAAACTGTCATTTACCAACTCGATCACACTATTCATTGTAGTCCTGGCTTTGGAAGTAGCTCTTTCGGCCTTTATTAACTGTGATTCCCACTCCGAAAACAAGATTTCTTTATGTGATTCTTGGATTTTTGGTAGGTTAGCAGCTATGCCTTCTTCTGAACTTTGCCAAGAGAGAAATTTTGTTATCTTATCATCTGCGTTTTCAAATTCTAGCCTTGTGTCCACTGCTTATTCAATGAGTGATGTGGTGATAGTGCACAATGGGTCAACCAAAAATATTTTGTGGCAAAGTATATTTAATTGTCGAGATAAGGCTTTGGTCACTTCCAGGGCTTCTTTCTTGAATTCATCACTCTTCGAATAACCTTTGAATTTCTCTACCTGTAATTGCAGTTGTGCAACTTGTTCTTCTTTAGCCTTCTTTTCCTGCTGAATTATTGTTTGAAGCTTCCTGAGTTCTTGAGACAACTTTTGTTGTTTTTGAAGAGCCTGTTGATTGATCTTTAGTTTCTCTAGATTTAATTGCTCTTTTAGTTTCTCATTCGGTTGTTTCTGCTCTGCTAGTTGTTGCTCAAGTTGTCTGATCTTCTACTGTTCCACTGTCATTTGCTCTTCAAGTTGTATGATCCTTAGATCCTTTTCCTTGATTAGTTGGCTAACTTCAGAAGCTTTTCCCATTGTTGCGGCTGTATAGGCACCTGCATATTGGGATAATTTGGTTAAATCCTCAAAAGGAATGACTTCTGAGTCTTTCCATACCACATTCATCATTTCAACTTGAGGAGTTGAAAATGGTTCCTGGTCAATTTTTCTCCTTTTCCTCTGTCTTTTGAACACAACCCTATGCTTTGGACTGTAAAATACGATTGTATTTCCTCTACCTTCAATACAATCTCTTCGGAAGGGTTTTATGGAATTATTTCAATATCATGCTGAGTATTAACTGTGTCGATCTCCCATTCAATTAGAATATTAGTAATAGTAGGCTCCTGTGTTGTGGGTGATTTTGGCATAACGATGTTTTGGGAGTCATTTTGGTTCTTGATCATTTGATTGAACTACTCCCATTCCTTGATTAAGCTGGAATCAATATGCACATCGATATCTAGAAGTTCGCTGCTCTTTTCATTTGTCTGCTCCTTTTTGGGACTCTACTCCTTTTCAGGACTCTTCTCAGTAGTTTGTTCTTGACTGTGGCCTTCTTGTTGCACCATAGGGGTAGTGTTAAATAAATCCAGAGGTAGATTTTGTAACCTCTATGTCCTGAACTGCATAAACTTATCTACCCCCTGCTCCTAATTTGATCTTTTCTAGATGTTTTACCTATGAAAATGACTCAGCTGAAGAGAACAAGTCATCATAGTCATCTTTCTCATGCACAATTTTCGCAGTTTTCACCTGAGTGGTAAAGTTGTAAGTCACTGCTTTTGGATCATACTATCTCTTAGGAACGAATGCTAACTTTAGAACTTTTATCTTCCCTGCTTCTTTCTCTACATGTTTGAAATCACGCAATGAATAAGTACCATATCGGAGGGGAAATGAAGGCCACATTTGTTTCTTGGACTCTTTGAGGTTTCTAGAAATTCTTGTTTCCATTATCTGGTAAGCTATTTCTCTGGCCAATAGCCTATCAAGAATGTACAAGGGGAGAACATGTGGATCTGTGGTGTTGTCAAAAGTCTGACATAGGTGAACATTTCTTTATTGAACCAACTATTGATTGATGGTAGGTCGATGTTGGCCTCATCGAATAACCGAGGAGCAGGTCTGTTGAATATGGCCTGATGGACGGGTAAAACAAAACCATGACAAATTCTATATATGTGATCTTTATAATGGGCCTTCCATAAATACTTATGATACATGTGAATAGGAATTGGGTCTTGAGGAGTCCATTTCCAACCTAGAATGGGGTAGTTAGAATTGAAACAGATGATATCGATGATGTAGGCACTCATATAGAATGGGGGTATTGTGCGGGTAGTTACAAAACTATTTCTTCTATAATCAAGGATTTGTTTGGCCATTTTATCTGATAAAATGGTTGCCCAATCCTTGATTATAGAAGAAATAGTTTTGTAACTACCCGGACAATACCCCCATTCTATATGAGTGCCTACATCATGGATATCATCTATTTCAATTCTAACTACCCCATTCTAGGTAGAATGGGGGTATTGTCTGGGTAGTTACAAAACTAAGAGTGGATTGTTTCTTACAATAAAGGCAACATTTCTATGGTAAACCTAGATGAATCAGAGACTCCAAAGAGTCTAGATATCATAGTGCCAACATAGCAATAAGGAGATGCTAAGGAGTCTACAGAGTACATACCATAAGATTCATGCTTATGCTTGTTCGGGAAATGTCTCCATTGCCTCATAAGGTCTGCCTCTATATCATTCTCCTTTGCGAAAGCTTCTAAAAATACTTTGTTGTAATGTTTCTGGGGGTCCGACAAATGATACATCTTCTTGATATCTTCTGCCCTGAATGTCCCAAACATCCTTCCATCAATTGTATAGAATGCTCTTTCGGTTATATTAATACTCTCTATTACCCATCTCATGAAGTCATTATATGGTAATACTTTTGCACGGGCTTGTATTCTGTGGAGGAAGGAGCTGGCTAAATCATTAAGAGTATTTTATGATTTATTGGTTGAACCAGCTGTTGCTCCTTCTTCTTCAATTTCAAATGGATCGTCGGTTTCCAGTAGACTATATATGCCCTCCCATGAAGTCTTTCCAAGGCCTGAACAAGTAGCATCAACTACCAGTACCAACTTTGTTGGTTCATCTTTCGCTATGATGGGGACTTCTACTTTCCAAGATTTCTTAGACATTTTTGTTGGATTGATGACTTCAGACTCATTCTGTAAAATGGAACAGAAGGATGTAATAGTGGAAAAACTTGTTCAAAGCTAATACACAATGCACAAGAATACCAACAATTAAGTGTGATAGATGTTATGGATCTATGATATGTTAAGCCACCACAGATGAATTTCTCGAAGGATTCAACCATAATTTCTTATTAATGATTTCCCTATAACTTCCAACGTGAAACTTTAATGCCATGATGATATGTCACATCAGAAATTTATAAATTTCCTTTTTAGAATGGGTATCGTGACTTCTCGATCGGCGATTAATGATAGTCACATATCGCAGATCGGGAGTTACAAGTGCCATGCTTAAATGGTTCCTTTGCATGGTTGCGATTGCGATAAGTGGTGAGCTGGCATGGGGAGGCGACATGATTTAAAATTAATAAATAGTTTTAAATTTTCTTTATAATCTGACTTATAAATTTAAACTGCACATGTTCGTAATACTTCATGTTTTGCCTTTATTGAAAGCGCGCTACACGATAATGGAATCGCATCAGGAGAATTTAAAGGGGCTTTTGGGAAGTGCTTTATGATTTTAGCAATGCGCGATTGCGATCGGCTTATCACATCGAAATTTTTCTATGGAACACTTGGGACAACTTCTTGATGAATATCGATATGCGATTTTCCGATGGAGTTATCACATCGGCGGATCTCAATGGGACACTTTAAGTTCACTATTGAAATAAAGGATGTGCGCGATGTGACATATTCCTTTTATAATTGTTTTTTCTCGATAAAGCTTTATGATAAGGTTTTATTATAATTCAAATTGGATCGATCCTTATCAAGAGGACTTCCATGGGTTTGATAGATTTGTGAATTGCGATCGTGATTTAAACTATCTTAAACACAAATTTTATATAACCTATTATAAAAATTTATTTTCAAACGTTTTATTGATTTTATTTGTATTCTAAAAGGGGACTCATTTCTTATTAAAGTTTTATAGCACAACAGATCCACGTTGGCTCGATACCTAATCCATTGCTCTAACAATTTTGTCTTTGTGTTTTATCTTTGGCATTTTGGGCTTCATGTTGATTTGCAACTTTAATAATTTTCCTTTTGACTTATCTCTAGCCCATCCAGGGCCAATGTTTGAACTATGTGATGGTATGTGAAGCTTCCCTAAACTTAATTACCATTTATCTTCCATGTTGAGACAATATAACCTATGTCAGTCTCACTTCATGATTTCTAACAATAAATTCTTAGTGGTCTATTATGGCTCATCTAGTTGTCATGCTCAACCATCACTCTGTTAGTTTATCTTAGCAGCCTATTTCTTGGCCCACTCAAGTATAGAGTTTGAACCATAGCTCTGATACCACTTTGTAACAACTACCCAATCCCTTAATTCCTAATTAGGGATATGAGGTACCAAATTTTTTCTTTTCTTATTCAGATCAAAAATCTTTTTTTTTAGATCACCATCACCTTCTACTCCTCTAGGGCTTTTTGACAAATATAAAATTTACTAAAATCTGAGTTTGAATTATCGAGATATGGACATTTGAATATTTTCACTCTTGGCGCCACATCAACACTATTGTATAGCTTCCGTGCAATAAAATATGATGCATCCCAAGTTCACATGTCAGCTCGGGGGTGGTGCCATGTTATCACGAGGGGCACTTAGCCTTGCCATATCATATGCTAACCTAAGATTAATCACCTTAAATTCAAACAAATTGATAACTTAATGTATTTTTTTGTTTTCTTGTTTATGTGAGTCATGAGATGACTGAGACGACTAACTTGTGGCTTGAGTAGTCGCAACCCAAGGGCATCTTAGCCGTCAAAATCACCCGAGGATTTCACTTGTCCTAGGCCACAATAGCTCTTAGCATTGTTGGATTTTTTCCCATGGATTTTTGAACTAGTGACCTTTACACCATGGAGTGCCTTAACAAAACACCCTGTCACCATTTGTTCTATGCCCTATGGCTAATAACTTAATGTATTAACAATATAATACATTTAATTAATATGTCAATATTAAATTAAAATTTTTCCATGTGCATAATTAATTCACATGCAAAATTCAAAAGTAATGATGCCTTTCAACAATAAAAAAAAGGTTGACATTCAAAACTATTGTCACTTCCCCCAATTCCCATAAGTCATTGGTGAAATTCATCAAGTTGCCTAATCATGAGATCTTTCAGTCAAGCTCTAATAGTTGGTGAAATTGGGAAAGTAAGTGCATGAAACCTTAAATTCAGTCATTACATAGGTCATGAAATTGGAGAAGTAACATTTAAGTCAATCCCCAATGGTTGGTAAATTCCAAAAAGTTTAAGTTCGGTGAATTCCAAAGCATTTCCCACCTGTGAATAAAAACTCATGTTCAAATTTCCAATTTGCTCATATTTCTATATAATTTTCTCTACAAATCAGCTAGCTCGCTGATATCATGTAGAAATTTCACCTACAGATCAAACTGATATATGCAATGTACTAAAGCATAATACTAGATCTACATCTACCATAAACTTCGCGGAAGCTTAATTGAACATGAGCAACATCAAGATGAACAGATATAACTGAGAATGAGAAGTAATCAACCATAACACAAAAGATATAACCTGGGGAAAGAACCAGCCTAAAACCTGATCTCTGTATTATCAATCAAGTGGAAATCCTCAACAACATACAAAAATAATTAGCTCAAAATCTATCATGCTTTCTCTATACTCCGATGATGTAGCTCATGGACTATCTAGGCCTGTATATATAGGCTCCACAAGTCCTCCAAGCTCCTATTTCCTTGCGCAGTTTTGATTGGGTTCTAATGTCATAACATGTGTGAATTGGCCACATCATACCTGTTGTAACCTTAGGTCCAACTACACAATCCATAAGGAATAATATTCCTTCTGCATGCAAGGAATATTCACAAGGAATATCCTAGCAACTGATAATACACTATCTTTCCATCTGATCTCAACTGGATCTCTGTCTGAATTGACATGCATGAGTTATCCATGAGTGAATATTCAGTTATCTGAAAATACCAATTGTTACATGCATGCAAACATTAACAAAATGAATCTCATTAATTTAACAACTTGTTAAATTAATCTAACTAGACTTGACTCAGTTAATTGAGCCAACTAATTACAACTCATCCTCATCCTTTAACTGATGGTTAAATCCCTCAATCAAAGGAGAAGTTGTTGCATGTCCTCACATGGACTCCAAGTTCATAATTACTTAACTAATTAATTCAAACTGAATTAATCAATTAATTTACAAACTTCTGTTAATATCAAATTAGAATTTTACTTCCTATTTCTAGTCCAGGGACTAACTAAAATAGGAATCCACACTGAACTGCGAAAAATAGAACTTCTATTTTTAGCACTTCCATTTTTCATTCCTTGTTGCCCAATCCAGCACTGGTACCCAAACTACTATTTTTAGCAATTTCTTGTTGCCATTTTCAACACTCCCTCTCAACAAGAAATGCTTCCTCTTGAACCCGATCCTATACCTTCGGAATGTTCTGCATGCAACACTTCTACCAAGTGTGGTTGCTCCAGCAACTCTCGGAACAAAACAAAACTCCCAATTGACCTCTCTATTGGGCTAGAAACATACTCTGATGCTGAAGCTCTACTTGCTGCTAAAAAGTGCTCCTTCTCTGACCTCTGCGCCACTGCAACATCTCCATGGATCTCGCACCATTGCAAACCTCTTTGTGCTACCCTGCACTGGTGCAACACACTTGTGCCTCTCGCATTATTGCAGCATGTTAGCTCTGTGCCGTCCTGGGATTCCCTGCACTGTAGCTCTCTCTGTCGCTCCATCTGCATCTGTCTCTAGCCAATCAGTCAGTTCTGCTACTCCTCATCGAGGCTCCCGTAGCAAAGTCAAATCAAAGAGGTTGGGTACCTCAAGGGTCCTGCCCCTCCTCCTTGGGATGATCACTCCACATCGCCCCACCTCCTACCTGGAGGTATGGCTACATGTGATTCCTCAGCCCACCTGGCTCGAAGTTTCCCCCTATTGGAAGTCTCTGCATGAGTAGATGTATCTACTTGATCTCCGCTTAGCTTCCCCTATTGTCGTTGCTCCACAACTTCCTGAAGTTGCTGCACCAACCGTGGCTCCTCCACAATTGTCTAAGACTTCTTCTGGCACTGCATGTTGAGAGGTAATATACTCTCCCTCTCAACCACCAAGTCTCCATCAGTTTCCTTGTTGCTAAAGGCTTTGCATGCATCTTGAACCTCAAGAGCATATAGGTTCTTGACCCGTGAACTGATCTGCTTCACCTGTCTAGTGATGATGTGTCTAAGGAAAACCTTTCCCTTACTGAAGACTACATCATAGCCTCTGTCTTCCAGCATCGTGATTGACACCAAGTTTTCTCTTCAGTCCTGGTACATACTTGACATCGGTCAAGGTAAAGCGAGATCCATGCTCCCTCTGAAAAATAACTGTGCCTACACTTGAGACACTATACTTCTCATTCATTACCCATCGCTATGAGTATCTGGAGATCTTTCTCCTCCAAAGTACTGAACAAACTCTTGTCGCCGGTCATGTGGAAAGAAGCTCCATTATCAAGAAACCAACCACTTCCCACCATGGATGAAACCATACACGCGAAGAGTGTGAAATCCAACTCAAACTGTGAAGCAAGTGCCTCACCTTCAGATCCTTCCCCGAATCCCTTCTTGGATTTCCTCAATGGACAATTTGTAACAAAATGGCCCACCTCGTGACAACGAAAGCATTGCACTTTCGATTTGTCAAAATTCTTCCCACAATGGGAAGCACTGGACTCTCTCCTTCCCCTTCTTCACCTTATTTGCTAAGGCACAGTTTTCTTCATTGTCCATGGATGAAGAACAATCTCTGGTGCTTCTTCTTATCTCCTCCTGCATCAAATCTGACAAAATTCGTTCCCAATTTGGCAGTTTCTCTCTTCCATTAACCGAGTCTTGTTAGCTATGCCAACTCTTAGGAAGACCGAGGAGTGAAAGACTCACCATGTCATCATCAGCTGTCACGACCCCTACACTTCCAAGCTCATCCCTGCATGAGGTGAGCTTGTTCAGATACATAGAGATCGTGTCATCCTTTTCACACTTGATCTTTTGAATTTTTTCCTTTAATGCCAGCTTCCTCTTATCATTGTTATTTTGATAAATATCTTTCAATGTTTTCCACATCGAAAATGAAGTCTCCTTCTCATGGAGGCTCGAGACAATGTGATCTCGAACTCCCTCTTGAAGGATTATCCTTGCTCTAGCCACACTTTTTCCATTCCGCCAATTGAGTAGCATCAGTTGGCTTCTGGACTTCTTGATCAATGAAGTCCTTTAGACCATTATCTTCTAATACTGCCTCCATGCGATCCTTCTAGGCTATATAATTCAAATTGCCATCAAGGGCATATTCGAGTCTCAAGCCATAGAACGCCATCGGTGAAATAGATGTGATAAGAACTCAATTCAATATTCAAAAAAAACAAACTTCAACTTCTCCCTTCTTGTATATTGTTCTTCCTTGATCACCTATGCTCCGATACCATGTAGAATTTTCTCTACAAATCAGCTAGCTCACTGATATCATGTAGAAATTTCACCTGCAAATCAAACTGATATATGCAATGTACTAAAGCATAATACTAGATCTACATCTACCATAAAATTTACAGAAGCTTAATTGAACATGAGAAACATCAAGCATGAACAGATATAACTGAGAATGAGAAGTAATAAACCATAACACAGAAGATATAACCTGGGGAAAGCACCAGCCTAAAACCCCATCTCTATATTATCAATCAAGTGGAAATCATCAACAACATACAATAAGAATCAGCTCAAAAGCTATCCTGCTCTTTCTGTACTCTGATGATGTAGCTTATGGACTATATAGGCATGTATATATAGGCTCCAGAAGTCCTCCAATCTCCTATTTCCTTGCGCAGTTTTGATTGGGGTCCAATGTCATAACATGTGTGAATTGGCCACATCATACCTGCTGTAACCTCAGGTCCAACTATGCAATCCATAAGGGATAATATTCAGGAATATTCACAAGGAATATCCTAGCAACTAATAGTACACTGTCCCTCCATCTAATCTCAACTGGGTCTCTGTTTGTGTTGAAAATGAAACAAGATGATGGAGCTTAGTGAAAAGAAGTCGCCTTCACTGAGTGGTCCCGCAAGCTATTTTTGGCGCAAAGTCTATTTTTAGACTATGTCTATTTTTAGACATATGGATCATGGTCTATGAGTTGCAGGATGATATTTGTGGATGATTGGTCATGTTGGTAAAAATAGATGGATTTCTATTTTTAGACATATGGGCAGAGTCTATTTTTAGACTGCCAGTCTAAAAATAGAACAGTCGAATATTATTTGCTCTTAATAATATTTGGACTATAAACATTATCTTATCCTCTTGCAGCACTTCAGTTTGAGCTACGGATGTGGCACATGCAACTGCCAGAAGGAAATACGCTTTTCTTATGGGTTAGTTGAGCTATTGCATGAAGGACTTCAGTTAGAACTCAAGTGATTGAGTTTGGTGGAGTTGAATGAGGAGTTGATGGAGTTGTGTTCAGTTTGACTTAGTTGAACTAGTTTTATTTAGTCTAACTAACAAATGCACTAGTGATGAGTGGTGTGAATTAATTATTAATTAATTCACTAATTATTAACTCATAAATCAACTAAAGAATACATTAGTTAACTCAGTGCATGGACAGTTCAGTGGAGACAAGTGTTAGAGGTGAGTGAAAGGGCAAGACAACTGTCAGTTGTGACTATAGTTGTGCATGATATTTGCAAAATCAATGGATTGAGTATTTCCAATGAGGATTGTGTGGTATAGGCAAAGGGAATACGAGTTTGGATCAGCCATTCTCATCCATTCTCATGCAGTATTGCGCAGTGGAGGCAGGCAAGCAGTGGAGGAGATTTGAACCTGTGATTGATTCAAATCTGAGCTAGTTTGAGTGTAACAGGTGGAGATAGTACTGAGTACTTGCGAGGAGTATTGTACTATGTATTGTTACATGTTCTCAATCAATATAATATACAAATAGTTGGGGGTTTTCAGCTGTATGATTTCTCCGTGATATACTGTGTTGATATGTGTGATTGATGCTTCAATGTGTACATGCGATTGTTTCTTAATACTGCAAATTGATGATCAATGGTAGAGGAGGTTATGTATTATGCATGCATTCCGCAATAGTCTATAATCAGGATAATCTCTGTGAATAAGTGTTATATTACTCAAAATTTCTACATGGTATCGAAGCTGGTTGATTTGTAGAAAAAAGTTCTACAGGATATCAAAGCGAGGATTGATCATCAGATCTATTATTCAGAAAGCGTTTACATTTTATTTCTTCAGGCAGAGTCTGTAATCGGGCCAAGTAGCTTTTGGATTCATCCTTCTTTTGGAAGGTGAGATATCCGGTGAATGCCCATACAGTCAATCTCTATACGAGAAATACTTTGTTCTCACGAATTTTAGATCAGAAGCAGTTGAGTTTTGAGCTGGTGGAAT